>QRFJ01005542.1:0-26469 GCA_006176705.1 Cocos nucifera | reverse complement strand
TAAGAATGCTTTTCATAATAATAGAGAAAGCTTTTTTAATTTTTTTTAAAGTTGTTGGAGACTTGAATGAGCTTTTGAGAGGTTGGTGAACTTGAAACAAAAGCTTCTTTGCTTGAAGATGACTTTTGCTTAGGGCTGAATTGAATGTTATGAAATCTCTTATGTTTTCCCCCCTTTTTATAGCCTTTTAAATCTTCAATGGATGAAGAAGAGAATCCTAGATAAGATTTGTAGCCATTTGAGATCTTAAAAAAAGCATTAAAAGCTGCCAAAATGGAATAAAACTAGCCATTGTAGAAGATTTTTCGTCATAGGGGTCGACTCATGGATCGACCTCTAGCATAGGGATCGATCTCGAGATTGACCTCTGAGATAGAATTTATAAAATCAACTATTCTATATTTTTGGCCTTCAGAATAGCAGAGGTCGACCCTGGGGTCGATCCTTGGCATAGAAACAGCATGCCAAATAGCCCATTTCAGCAAGGATAGACCTAGGGGCCGATCCTTTTACTTCAAACTTGATTTTCTCTCAAAATATACATTCAAAAATCATTGGTGTGCCTTCAAAGGATCAGAAATCTTCTATTCTTGCTCTTGAGGCTCTCAGATCAAAACTTGATAAAATTACGATTTTGCCTCTAAAATACAAAAAATCTTTTTTCAAGCCAAATTCATTAGTAATCCTCTCAAATGCTTTGTAAACAACAAAATCAATTCTTGGAGTAACAATCTTCCTCTTTTTGATGATGAAAAAATATTTGAGCATAAGCAAAAAATAAAGCATGTAGAAGCCTACATCACTTACTAGAATATCATATTCAGTTATTTGATAAATATTGCATAAAGAGCAGTTTGAAGATTACTTATGGTTAGACATTCAAATTATTTGCAAAAGAGTTTGACTTACTTATTTCTTTTATCAATTTTACTTTAATTTTGCTTATAGCCTAATTTTATTTACTCTACTCCCCTTTTTTAATATCATCAAATAAGATCTTAAGAAATTTTAAAATTTAAAAAGAAAAAGCCTCTTTCTTAAATTATTCCATATGTTTTTCTGTTAGAATAAGAGTTTATAATAAAACTTTCAATTAGCTTATATACAACACAGTGTTTTCAGCATATCATAATGGAATTTTAGCCAATTCACAGAGGTTATATTTCACATCATTCAAATGACATCATCATATTTATATATACATATTTACATCCAAATGATATCATTCCACACACAATAAAATATAACATCAAGTCATCAAAACATATAAGTGCGAAAGGTATCAAAAGCATTCATGAGAGTTAGGCCATCAAAACATACAAAATTCATGGATACAACTATCCATGACCCAAGCAGCCAATAGTACCAATGCCTTAAGTTAGATCCAAAAAAAAAAAAATATAACCAACCATGACTTGATCAATAACTCGTAGAAATAACTAAGAGATACTAGATCATAACCTAATACAAAGATGACTAAACTAAATCTGGTAGAGATCACGATTGGAAGCATCTGAATCAGATGAGGAATCAGAGATGTGATGGAGTGTGTCAAATGACAGATGTATCAAATTCAAAAAATTAAATCAAAAAATTTAAAAATTGAATCAAATCAAATGAATCAGCTCCCCTTTAAAAGCTTATCATTTGAAATTTTTTTCTTTACAAAAAATTAGCTTAAACTCAAATATCAAAGGCTCTCCTCCTTTTTGAATGAATATGATTCTTTGAACAGATTTTTAAGTATGTACTTTTAAGCTTTAAGAGGATTAGAGCTTTTCAAAAATTTGAATAGTAGAATCAAGCACAACATTTAATTCATTATTCATTCTTTTCTTTTCTTAAATAAATTTCAATCAATTAAGCTCAAAAAAGATATATATCAAAAATATATCGAGCAAAATAAAGATAGTATCAGAGCAAAAATAATTTTACAAAGATTTCTAAAGGCACATTAAAAATTTTATATTATATTCATATTTTTAAATGAGTTTCAAAATTAGAAGTATGTATCAAAATTTACTTATTTGGAGTGAGAATATATTTCAAATTAGTTTTAACTCCAATTAGTTATCAAAAATGATTTGGCAATCAAATCAATTGAATTTAAACTAAAAAATCACATGAAGGCTTAGGTTAAAAGGATCATAAAATAATCAAAGTTCATTATTCCTTAACTCAAATTAATTAGAATGTGTAGGTCAAGGCTAACTAGATCATATTTAACAAATAAACATCTTTTTTCTTATTTTTTAAGAGTAAATACCAAGAAATTCATTACATAATATTTTTTTTCCTCTTTTTCATAATTATTATTGGATAAATTTACCTTTTAGCTTTTCTTCCCCATTTTGAAAGAATACAATAAATTTAGAATGAATATCTTTTCTTTTTTTTTGAAAATTCTATTTATGAACAATATGGATTAAAAATACATCTCTCCCTTTTTGAATAAAATAAATGCATTAAACAAAATTATTTTGAACTTCAAAGATTCAAGAGAGATGGAACATTTCAAAGATTAAAGATTTTAAATAGATCATTTAAAGCAAATTATAAGATATATTTAGTTTTTTAGAGATCATCTCTTCTTTTCTTTTATTATTATTATATATATTTTAAGATCAATAAAATATAAGATAAATGTTAAACTGCCTGATATCAATTGATTAAAAACTAAAGTTCTCTTTGAATATTTGATTTTAATAGCTTCTTTAAAATATTTTATTTGACATCAATATCAAAAGACTTAAAAAGAGTATTTTTTTTAAATTTATTTTTTAAAATTAATCAATCTAAACAAGGCATGAATATTCAGCAATAATCTTCTTTTAAGATCAAAAATGATTTCTTGATACTAATTAATTTTTAAAAAGAATAATAATATGATCAAAATATATAAAATATAAATAGTTGCTTAAAATGAATCAAATGATCAAAATCATTAGAATGCTCAAATAAATTCATGAGACAAGTAAAGTATAATTATTTATCCATAATTTTTCTTATTAAGTTCAAAAATAATTTTTCTTCTTATAGTCAAGAAAAAGATAAGAAGGATGGATAATTTTTAACTTAAAACAATGAAATTAAGTCTCAAGGATTGATCCAAAAATATTAGTAGAGGATAAATTCGGGATCAAAAGAAGGATATTTAAGCAAAAGGATCTAGAATTTTCAATTCTCTCCTAATTTCATAAAATTTATCTTCACTCAAGGCCGTAGTAAAAATGTCAGCCAATTATTTTTCAATACAAATATAATCAAGAATTATGTCATTATTTTGAACATGCTCTTTTATGAAATGATGTCTTATTTCAATATATTTTGATCTAGAGTATTGAATTAGATTCTTAGATAGATTTATGGTACTAGTATTATCACTTCTTATGGGAGTTTTGTTTAGTTTAATGCCAAAGTCCTCAAGTTGTTGCTTAATCCATAAGATTTGTGCACAGCAACTTCTGGTTGTAATGTATTCGATCTCGGCCATAGATAATGCTACCTAATTTTGCTTCTTGCTAAATCAAGAGATTAAGTTAACTCCTAAAAATTGGCAAGTTTCACTAGTGCTTTTTCTGTCTAATCTATATTCAGCAAAGTCTGCATCTGAATATCCAATTAAATCAATTGATGAATTCTTAGATTATCATAAACCTAGATTTTGAGTTCCTTTTAGGTATTTAAGTATTCTTGTCATAGCATTTAAATGTGATTCTTTTGGATTAGATTGAAATTATGCACATAAACAAACACTAAATATGATATCTGATCTACTAGCAGTTAAATAAAATAAAGAGCCTATCATGCTTCTATAAAGCTTTGTATCAACACTTTTACCTCCTTCATTCTTATCAAGCTTACATGATAGACTCATGGGTGTACCAATGGCTTTAGAGCCCTCCATCCCAAATCTTTTAAGTAGCACTCTTGTGTACTTGCTTTGAATGATGGAAATTTTTTTCTTTGTTTGTTTGATTTGAAATCCGAGAAAGAACATTAGTTCACTCATCATGCTCATCTCAAACTCTTCCTGCATGAGCTTAACTAAATCTTGACATAAAGTTTCATTAGTAGATCCAAATATAATGTCATCAACATATATTTGTATTACTAAGATGTCATCATGATCTCTTTTAATGAAAAGGGTTGTATCTATATTTCCTCTTGAAAATTCATTATTAAGCAATAATTTACTTAATCTTTCATACCAAGTCCTAGGTGCTTGTTTTAAATCATATAATGCTTTGTTTAATTTGAAAACATGATTAGAAAAAGCATGATTTTCAAAATCGGGAGGTTGTTCTACATAAACTTCTTCGGCAATATATCCATTTAGAAAAGCACTTTTAACATCCATTTGAAATAACTTGAAATTCATAAAGCATGCATAAGCAAGTAAAAGTATAATTGCTTCTAGTCTAGCAACAGGTGCAAAGGTCTCATCAAAATTAATTTTCTTTTCTTGATTATAATCCTTTGCAACTAATCTTGCTTTATTCCTAATTATATTTTTATTTTCATCCAATTTATTTCTATATACCCATTTTGTGTCAATTATTGGATGATTTTTAGATCTTGATACTAAGGTCCATACATTATTTTTTTTGAATTGATTAAGTTCCTCTTGCATTGCATTTATCCAATTATAATCTTTTTCGACTTCATCTATGGTTTTAGGTTCAAAATGAGAAACAAAAGTAAAATGATTATATGCATCTCTAAGTAAAGAGCGAGTTCTTACCCCATGTGTAGGATCACCAATAATTAGTTCTTTGGGATGATTGTGAACATACCTCCATTCTTTTGGAAGATCATTTGTACCTTGAGGTTGTTCTCGTTGTCCTTCATCCTCATTTTCTTGCTGGTCTTCATGATCCTTTTCATTTTGAATTGTTGAATCCTTTAGGATGATCTCCTTCATCCCTTATATAAGAAGATTTGCATCATCAATATCCTTACTCTTTCTTGATGGAAGATCATTAGTCTCATCAAAGATAATATGTATTGACTTCTCTACGACTAAAGTTCTTTTGTTAAAAACTCTAAAAGCTTTACTAAAAGAGGAATAACTAAGAAAAATAGCTTCATCAAATTTTGCATCAAATTAACCTATTTTTTTTACCATTATTCAAAACAAAAAATTGGCAACCAAAAACATGAAAATATGCAATATTAGATTTTCTTCCTTTTCCAAAGCTCATAAGATGTTTTCTTTAAAATTGGTCTGATTAGGGCATGGTTTAAGATGTAACATGCCATGTTAATTGCTTTCATCCAAAAGTATCTTGGGAGGTTGCTTTCACATAGCATGGTACGGGCCATTTCTTTTAGAGTTTTATTTTTTTCTACCACCCAATTTTGTTGGGGTATCCTAGGTGCTGAAAAATTATGGCTTATTTTTTTTCATCACAAAATTTTTTAAAGTCTTGATTTTCAAATTCGGTTCCATGATCACTTCGAATACTTTAAATTAAAAATTTTTTTTATTTATAACTTTTTGATAAAACTTTGAGAAAACATGAAAAGTTTCATCTTTGTGTGCCAAAAAAAAATTCATGTAAAATGTGAGTAGTCATCGATAATTACAAAACCATAATGTTTTCCATCTAAGCTTGTTGTTCTTGTAGGACTAAACAAATTCATGTGCAATAGTTTCAATGGCCTAGAAATTGAAACAATATTCTTAGATTTGAATGAAATTCTAGTTTGTTTACCTAGTTGGTATGCATCACAAATTTTTTCTTTGTCAAAGTTCAATTTTGGTAAATCGATAACCAATTCATTTTTTATAAGCTTTGAAAGTGAATGCATACTAATGTGTGCAAGCCTATGGTGCCAAAGCCAACTAGTCTCATTAATTTTGACATTCATAGCTACTAGACATTGCATGTTTATCATAGAAAGATCATTCAAATCTACCATATAGACATTACCATGTCTATGTCCAACAAACTTAATGCCATCATCATTGGGACTAGTTATAATGCACAATAAAGATTCAAAAATAACTTTGTAATCCTTGTCACAAAGTTGACTAATGCTTAAGAGATTGTGTTTCAAACCATCTACTAAAAAAATATTTTCAATATACTTGGAGGGAGTGATACCAATGTTACCTATACCGATAATTTTTTCTTTGCCATTGTCTCCAAAGGTGACCATTCCTCCACTTTTAGCATCAAGCATCATGAATTGGGACTCATCACTAATCATGTGTCTTGAGAATCCGCTGTCAAGATACCATCTTTGATTTTCATCTTTGGATGCAAGACACATCTCATTTTCATGTGCCATGAGGCACAGGTTGGCTTATTCATGAGCTTCTTCCTCTTCAGAGCTTGAGTCATCACTGTCACTCCATGTTGTCACCATAGTCTTTTTCTTGTATTTCTTGAAAACCTTTTTAAGTTAAGGATATTCAGACTTAAACTGCTCCAACTTCTTACATTCATAATAACTAAGGGGCTGCTCCCTATCCTTTTTCTTGCTATGCTCTTCTTTGGTAGATGACATCTTCCTCATCCCTTGTTATCTCTTCAAAAATCTCTTGAACTTTCTTATGATGAGGGCTATTTCTTCATCTTGTTCTTCATCTTTCATTTCATCAAATTTCTCATCTTGTTGAGTGATGGATTTGATGGCTATTGTTTTCTTCTTCTAAACATCTTTTTGATATTGTTTTATGCTTAACTCATGCATCATTAGTGATCCTAGAAGCTCCTCCAAGGGTAAAACATTCAGATCCTTGGCTTTTTGGATTGCAGTCACTTTGGCCTCCCATATCCTTGGTAAAGATCTAAGAATCTTTCTCACAAGGTCACTGTTAGAATAAGACTTGCCAAGACTTTTAAAACCATTTATAATATCCATAAATCTAGTAAATATTTTAGTTATTGACTCATCATGCTCTATTATGAAAAGTTCATATTTGTGCATAAGCATGTTAATTTTTGACTCCTTAACTTGATTAGTGCCTTCATGAGTTACTTCTAACATATCCCATATTTTCTTAGCCGACATGCATATTGAAATGCGATTAAATTCATTAGCATCTAAAGCAAAATATAAAACATTCATGGTTTTATAGCTCCATATCATCGAATGAAACATGTAAAAATAATATATTTTAGAATCAAAAGAGTATATCGAAAGATATACCTCCGTATCAAAATTTATTAATATTATTTTACTTTTTTAATTATAGAATATTGGAATATTTAGCTCTTATCCACTAGCTACTGGAGAGAAGCAGCAGGAGGAGGAGGTGGACGACGATGAGAATCGAACCTGATTTTTTTTTTATGTATTATATTTTTTGTTATTACTTATAAAAAAATTACATAATTTTATTTTTAATATAATATAAATTAGTTTTTAATTTTTAATTATCATACTTTCTTTTGATTTTAATTATAATAGATATTAGAAATCATAATTCATTATGATTAATTAAAATAGATTCTAAAAAATATTATTATTAATTTTTTTAAAAAATAAAATTAACTATTATCATCAGTATTAGCGATGGCAGCTCCATCGCTAATAACTATTAGTGACGGTATTAGAGATCAAATTACCATCGCTAATTTTTTTAAAAATATTTTTTTTTATTTTATTTAAAAATTAAAAAAATTTAGAGATGGCATTAGCGATGGTAATATTGGTCGCTAATAATCATTAGCGATGGCATTAGAAATGAAATTGCCATTGCTAATAATTTTTAATTTTTTTAAAAAATTATATTAAAAAATAATTAGTGACGGAATTATTCCATCTCTAAAACTGTCGCTAATATATTTATGAGCGATAGTGATTTTTTCATCGCTAATAATGGCAATTAGAGATAAAAATTTTTCAGATTGAATTTTACAATAGCATTAGCGACGGTGGGACTATTAGCGATGGCAGAAGGACTATTAGTGATGGTATTTCACTGTCGCTAATAGTCTGGATTCTTGTAATAGAAGAATGAGGAGGAAGATTTTATTAGAAGGGAGGAGATAGCCCATCTTGTAAGGAAGTTGATGGACTTGGATGAGAATGAGAACAAGGAACTCAAAAGTAGACTAGGAGATCTAAAAGAAAAGTCTTATGGGCAGCATTGATGGAGAAGGATCATTAACCACAATTAAATCTTTATTCAAGGTATTATGCATTGTGGGTAGAACGGTAGCCAAGAAAGTGAAATAATAGATGATCATGAGAATCAAGTTCAGAAGTCCATGGCCATGGCAGAGTGAAATAATAGAAAGAGTTTCTATTTAGATTTTCACATCGGACTTAAATCGAATGATTACATCATATGACAGAAACTAGGGTTTGACGAGTTTACCTTAACCCTAATCT
This sequence comes from Cocos nucifera, assembly GCA_006176705.1. Taxonomy (NCBI): domain Eukaryota; kingdom Viridiplantae; phylum Streptophyta; class Magnoliopsida; order Arecales; family Arecaceae; genus Cocos; species Cocos nucifera. The sequence goes on along the minus strand of QRFJ01005542.1, from coordinate 18,120 downwards.
GATCGGGGCTCAAGATAGAAGAACTTAATCACACAGGTAGCTGCACCAAGAGGTTCGCATTCAGCTCTGATGGGTTGCCACCATATACTGCTAGGTGTCACTGATAGATTTTGGGAGCAATTAGAATGATTTAGATGATCGATCATTCTAGCTGTTTGAATCAGAAGAGTTCTGATCCATCGAAAGGAGTTTCGATGATGTCGATGATAGAGATCATGACATATCCCATTACCATACAGAACTGAACCTAACTGGGTCACACAAACAAGGGTTTGAATCTGGTGATCATCAATTGAACTGATCCAGTTCAATTGATCTGAATAAGATTCAATTAGGTTCAAGAAAATCGTGCTAGCACTCGATTGAACCTAACGTTCTTCTTTTGCTATCATAAATAAGTTATCCTGTCTGAGCCAAAGGAGTTTGTGCTCAATCAGAGACCTTCATATGGTCTGACTGGAGGTTGTCCAAGTCAGAAAAGGTTGTCTTATTTTGTAAGACATTACCTGCCATTTTTGGTCACCTGCCATTTCTTGTTCTTTGACTTTGGTCAAAAGTCTACCTTTGACTGGTCAAATGTTGACCATTGACACTTTGATTTTTGTCCACATGTCACACACCTATTGGAGAGCTGGTGGGGGCCTGTCCCCCTGCCAGAACCTGGCAAGGAAGAGGGCGCACGCCACCCTTGGCGTGTGCCCAAGTTGGAGGCGCCCAGGAGTCCCTGTTGGATAGGAACTCCATCTCCTTTTTGGATTTCAATTAGAGTTCTCCTAAGAACCAACTTTGACTGATCTTAGGCACCCTCTAAGGAGGAATCCAGGGGACTCTATTTCCCACCAATCAGATTTAGATCTGATTTCACAAAGAGTTGTGATTGGTTGGGAAGAAGAGGAGTTGGATCACAGACAGTCTATAAATAAGACTCTGCGCCCAACTCAAATTAAGTTTGAGAAATTAAAACCCCATGCCCCAAGGCTGCCTCTCCCCTCTTCCTCCACACCAAACTCACCTTCTCCCTCTCCTCTCCACATCCAAAAGAGTTTTGGAGCTTGGTTGGTGCGATCCAGATCAAAGAAAGATGACTGAAAGCTAGAAGGCTGCACTGCTGCAAAGGACGACTGCTGATCTTCGAAAGAAGTTTTGAAGATCCTCCAGATCAGATCCAGATCTGATTTCTGGAGATGTGATAGAGAAGAAGAGGATCTCTAGATCCAACCTGAGTGGATACCGGTAGAGGCCAGGCACTTGCGTGGCTAGATCCAGAACCTTCCGCTGCATACAGGATCATCAATGGGTAATAGGATTACCCATATCAAGGTAAATTAAATTTGATTTAATTTATCTAGATTTTATTTTATTTCTAAAATAATAATAATCAGATCTAAAACATCTCAGATCTGATTAGGATCAAAGAGAAAAATTTTTGAAATATATCTCTTGATCTGATCAAATCTGAACGAACCTGGTCCGAGAAATCAGGATTTTCCTTCACAGTGATTAAAGAAAACTCTCATAAAGCCCGCACCAAATGTATCTGCCCATGGGAATCAAATTTTTCTATTGTTGCCATTGCCAATACTTGGTGGTGCTATTATTCACTAGCTGGGGATACATCAATCTTATGTTAATCCTCTATCGCCATCTTGTTATCTATGACCTCCTCATCACTGCCATCACTATAAAAGAGTGGCTTGTTCTCCTCTCTTCTGCCTCCTTCGCACCACCACTATCGATCAATCTACTCCACCTCTAGATATCTTCCACTTCCTCTCCTCCAGTTAACCATTGCCATTAATCTAGTCACCTTTGTCTTCTCCTAGATTACCATCAGCCCATTTTTTCCTAGTCGACGACCATGCCACCTTCTTTTCCTCTTTTCTCCAATCTCCTTGCTGGTGTAAAATTCAATGACTAAGATCATCACTCTAGTCAATGATGAGACCCATTCTTCCTCCACATGTCTCTATCTTGTGTCTCTCTCTCCTTGTGCTAGTAGCCATCAAAGACAAGCTCTCATTCTCCACTTCCTCTTCCTTTGTTACACCTTGATCCCTTATCTCTCTACTTTGCCATGATCGAGAGGTTTATCCTATGTAGCACCGATGAACTTTGCCGCATCGCTTCACCTCTCTCTTATATTCTCTCTCTCTTTCTATCCTCCTTTCCACTTTCCTATGGTCGGTCAAGCCCTTCTCTCTCCTCCCTTTGTCACGTACTTTTCCCATTCTCCTCTCTCTTCCTCTAACCCTCTTTATCACTCTAAACCACTTTAAGTTGGGTTGAACCTAGTTCATAGTTGTGGTCACCGATATTGACCCTAATGGAGGATTATTTAACATCTCTTTTTTATTTTTTGATGAAAATGACGTTAGTGAGACACTTCCATCGTAGATATATTATATAAGGATTATTTAGCATCTCACTCTTTCTTTTCTTATTATTTCTGATTGTTTAGGTGGACAACAACTTGGACCTGGAAACATCCAATGTAGTATCTCTTACTAATTTACTAATCAAGATGAACTCTAGTCTATTATTTTTTTAATTTTATTATGAAGATTGGGGATGGTTCGAGGAGCCAGAATTTTGGAAAAAAGAGAGAAATTTGAAACTATTGATTAATTATTTAAATTAGTGAGAATTTTATTTCTAAATTTTATTTTATCAAACATTAATTTTTTAGGTTAACTAAGTGCGTTAGGTGGGCCACCAGGCCGAATTGACTCATTGCATTATCAATAGCGATAAGAAATGCTACTCGGCCCAATCAAGTTACTAGATTAATAGAGTGGTTGAGTTTCTCTCTATTCTAAGTGTAGATAGTAGTGGTGTAGTATTGCTTTCCACGATGATTATGGTTGGATGGATCTTATATGGTGCACAAGCAAGAACAACGGATGTACGCCCTACGATTGAAAGATTGGATGCTCTAATCTATAGCCAGCCTAGAGAGATTATTTTTATTATCATTTTTAAGAAAAGAAAGGGGTAAACCATACTCTAGTATAGACTAGTTGGAGATGGCTTAATTAAAATGTTTGTGATTGTAACCATGACTTTTAAACATTTTCTTGTCCATAAAAATAATATATATTTATATACACATATAAACAAAAACAAAAGTATGCCTTTTAAAATTATATGCTCGTATGCTCTTCTAGTAATTGAAAATAGAGAGTTTCAAGCACCACTTTCAATTGTTGCCCTGCTCACCTTGATATGCTTGTGTGATGCCTTAGTATATATGCTAACTGCATAAAGAAATCAGTTCACATCTTAAATGGCACTTGGTACACATGTCAATGCAAGTTGAAGGGCATGAATCACTTGTGTAAATTTGTATTCTAGCAGGCCAATGAATGCTTACATAGTTCCTTATTAATGTGCTAGTAGAACTTAAGCCAAACACATCAGCAGATGTCCTTCATATCTGTGAGCCTGAGGGGTTTGTCTATATATCTTAGTGCCTTGGGCCCTAATTTTGTAAATTAAGCCTAATGCTTTAGAATTTATGAATTAATTTTGTAGATTAAAGCCATAAATTTGTAATTATTTTTTGAAAGACATTTTAGAAGCGCAAAACTTTATTCACAAGTCAAATGCTTTCTTGGGCTTCTAGTTGGACTCTAATTTTGTAGATTAAAGCATAGTCTCCCAAATTTGAATGCGGAGTCCAATCATCATTAGCACCTACTACTGTACCACTTACCACCACTTGGCATAATGAGTAGTCTTCTGTTGCCATGCTAATACCATACAAAAATAAGATTCTTTATTTATTTGGATAGGTAAAGGAAGTGATCTTATGAAATACATCCCAAGAGCCCTTCCTAGCAAATTCAACAGACTTTCTCTCCAATTCCTCCAGCCAGAACATTATACAAGACTTTTCCCGAGAAGGATCTCCAGGTCCTTCATAGCTCAAATCCTCCTCTTCAACTTGTATAAGCTCGAGAGTCATGTCCTGGACACTCTAAAATCCAAACTCTCAGTCCCAATTGACCCTGTTGGCCTTGCCATTCCACACATTTCACTTGAGAAGGCACCAAAAGACCCCTACTATATAAAGTGATTGGACTCAACCTAGATGCAATAGCGTATTATTTGTCTCAGTGGGGAGCTTTGTCCCTCTCCCAAGCACCCAAGTGGAGGAGATAGCAATGGGTCTTGGTGTAAGTCGTCATCACTTCTTAGAGGTCATAGATGTAGAAATGGAGCATGTGTGAAGTGTAAATGGAGACATGGGTTTGGTGGTGCCATGGTATGATCAGTTGAATGTGTTGTCTCATCCTTTAGTTGGGGGATTTCTCACATGATCAATTTAATTTTAGTAGGCTTATATGGTGTTGTGCTAATGCTCATTATTGTTGCTGGGCTTCAGAACATCGTTGAAGTGGCTAAAATTGGATGCCATCTTGGATCATCGATACTGGAGGGTACTTGCAAAGAAAGTTCACACTCACCAAAATTGTTCTGATGGAGGATCCTCCGATGTTTAAGTTAGCCGGAGCCTTAGGAACAATAGAGAGAAAAGAAGATGGAAGTCAGGAGAGTGGAGAGTTTTCTCCTCTTTTTCTCTTTGCTTGTGCTTATCCTTTATTTCTTACCTAAGGGTTCTCTTTATACCTCTTTTGCCTAGAGGTTGGGCCTGTCATGCCTCGAATCTAGCATCTAGATCGATTCATGTGACACGGCCGCACAAATCTTAGAGTGATATCCTAGAGATCATGTAAGGCCTAGAATAAATATAAAATTTTAATATTCTAAAATAATCAAATAAAATATCAAATATATCAATCGAGTTGATCCATCAAAATTAATAATCAATTTATTCAATTATAATTATTCAAATATTCAATGATATTAGAAAATTGAACTATCTAAGACTCTAAGAGTTTCAAAACTCGTCCTCTCGTCCACACATCCGAACTAAGCTTCTTGTATCTCTGAAAAAAATAATAGAGGGATATGAGCTTTTCTCGGCTCAGTAAGAATCACCGTACATCTACACCAAAATAATAGATATACTGAGAATATCAATAAGCATATCAAGATGAAATCATAAAGACTCATAGCACATATCTGAAGTAACTTAAATACTGGCATAAACATGTATCGAATGCATAAATAGGAAATAGATCATTACATGCCATCAGATAAAGTCTCTTATCTATCAATAATCTCTCTCTGATCTTAACATTTATTTTCTCTTTCTATAATTTTCAGTTTGTTAATCTTTAACTTTTCAGCTTTGGACTAATCAAGATCATGCGACGATCTTTTATCCAGATCAATTTTCTGTGATCTTCCTTGGATCAAATTTTTATGATATTTCTCGAATCATATTTCTCATAATCTTTCTTGAATTATATTTTTCGTGATCTTTCTAAGATCAAATATTCATGATCTTTCTCGAATCATATTTCCATGCATAAGTCCATGGAGGCTATTCCACATGACGAGACTAGTCCAAACTATATCATTCCCATTTAATTATTACATGTTGATTTTGTCATATCAATTCAAGTTTATAATGTGATCAAGATAAGTGTATCATGCCCAAATAATCATACCATCAATCATTGTTACTCACATATAGTCAACATAGAATGTACTCATGTTGAAAATCGTATAAGAAATAATAGTATCAGCATAACAAACCCATCAATTTGAATAAAATTATGCAAAATCAATAATATAAATCAAAATGATAAAAATTACATATTTAATGGTGATTTTGTACATGAATTCTTACCTCAATCAGTAATAAATTTGACTCACTAAATTATGATCTGGGCATTAAGATCCTACTTGATATCCTCCTATCCAATAGATTACTCGTCTATACATTTAAATTAATATTATAAAATAATTTAAATAAATCAAATTAATTTTTTAGAATCCTTTATCAGGTTCACCGGGATCCACACCCGATCCTCAAAATTTTTTTTCTCTTCTAAAATTTTTCATAATCCATCTATAGTGAAATAGTTAAATAAATTAACTAGTTAAATAATTAATTATTTATTGCAAACTAGAGAAGAGAGAGAAAAGATCCCTCTCTTCTTATCTTCTTCTCTTCCAAAATAGATATCTTTTTCTCTCTTTTTTTATAATCTATCTACAAATAAAATAAATAATTAAGTGATTAATTAATTAATTAAATTAAATTAAATAAATAGAAAAGAGAGAGGAACCTTTCCTCTCTTCTTCTCATTTCTCCCGTTTCTTCAAAATAGGGGGATGCACTCCCTCTTTCTTCTACTCTCCCACCCATGGCCATAGGTGATTGGACTGGCCACCCATGGTAGTCTCTGATAGCGGCGAGGCCATGGCCCTGGTGACAGCTCCCTATGGTGACTGCTGTCGGTGATGTGCAGAAAATACCACGAAACAAGGATTGCCCTATTTTTGAACCCAAATGACTTTCCGATTTCAATCGGGCACACCAGCAACTCGAAAGAAGAAGGAAGAAAAAAAGGAAGGAGCTTACCTTATTCCAGCAACTTTGACGACCCCCTTTTCTCGATGACAGCTTGTGGAAGAAACTCTCAAAAATCCCAGTGATCTCTCAATCTCTCAAGATAAAAATCTAAGGAAAAAAGGAGACTCTTATAGACAAGATTTTCCAAGTTAATCCGAACTCCTATGGCTTGATTTTCATCATAATCGGGAAGGAAGAAGACTTCGATTATGAGTCTTCTTTCTCCTCTTTTTTGCATGTGAAGAAGGGACAGGGTGGTTCTTTAGGCCCTTCAGGTTTGGGCCTGGGTCCAAGAGCTCAATGGCCTAGGCCATTACATTCTCCTCCTTAAAATAATTTCATTCTCGAAATTAGCATACTTAAAGTTTGAGGAGCTGTGAATACTTGTCTCTCATTTTTTTTTACTTCAAATTCCCATGTAGCCTCTTTTTCACTATAGCTGCTCTATTGTATCTTCACATAGGGTACAGTTTGATGTCATAGTATCTGATCCTTTCTATCAATAATTTACATTGGTTGTTCCTCATAGGTCAAATTCTCTTGAAAATGCAAGGGCTCATAATCTATATTATATGACTCAGATTTGGAGCATACTTCCTTAACATCGACTCATAAAGCACATCATGTACATCTGACAAAACTAGTGGTAATGCAAATCAATATGTAACCTCTACGACTCTATCCAAAATCTAAAAAGAGTCCACATATCTAGGACTTAATTTGCCTGGGACTCCAAATCTCATTATACCTTTAGTGGAAGAAACTCTCAGAAAAAAAAACATGATTACCTACTTGGAACTCCAGCTATCTTCCATTCCAATAAATAAGGGATCTATATATCCTACTATACAATATTTCAAAAGGAGTCATTTAGATATTTGTTTGGTAATTACTGTTCATAAGCAAATTTGACCAATGATAAGTGATTATCCTATATACCGCCCAAGTTTATGACACAAACCCTCAGCATTCTTCTAGGATTTAGATAGTCCATTCTGATTGTTCATTAGTTTGGGGATGAACTACTCACAAAACTAAATTCTGACTTGGCTCAAGATTTGATCCATTTCCAGGAAGCCAAAGTCCTTCATCTCTAGGACTAGTAAGTCTACTTTCATCTCTCTATCCTCATTACCCAGAATACAATCCTTGCGAACTAAGTTAACCAAGATGTCATCTCCACTTGGTGCAGAGACGAAAAGATCATTTCCCAAGGGTACAGAAGTTATTTCACTATTCCTCAAAATTGGCTAACATAAAGAAGTGGGTAGACTCAGGTTCAAATAGAGCTTATACATTTTTGAATAATATTTTAATCATATCTATCATATAATTGCATGTTGCACATTCATAATCCTTGGCTATACGACTATATTGAAAACATATAATTCACAATATTTCATAGCATGTATACCGATAAGGAAAATAAGAGGTTGGTTCAATATCCGTCACCATCGAGTTGGAGGCATTGGCATCCTATTACATGAATTTATAGACTCATCCTTGAGTTCTAGGCTTTTATTGTCCTCCATTTTGCTGCTGTTCCATGTCTTGAGGTGCTAAATTTATAGGGGCATTTTAAAAGTACTGAGGTGCTTGTTGTCTTTGAAATTCTATTCTATTATGACAAACAATTGCTTTATAGCCTTGGTGTCCACATATGTAACACTTTTCTCCAAGCCACATGCAATCCCACCTAAGATGGGGCCCTCCACATCTATAACATTGAATAGTCTCTTGAGATTGTGATTTACCTTCATTAACATTCTGGTTTAGTTATGGAGTCTTCAGCTTGAAAGTTTTGCTCTCTTGATTTGGAGACTCATTCGATCGGCCCCTTTTCTTCAAACTTTTCTCTCTTGCGGATTGAGCATCATTAAGTCCCTTTTCTATTATTAGACATTTGTTCACGACTTCTTTGTAGGTAGGTAGTTCGAATAGAGTCGCTAATTACTAGATTTGACCCCTATGTCCATTTTCAAATTTTCTAGCTCGAATCCCCTCTTCAGCAATCAGTGCTGGAGTGCATTTAAATAGTTCTTCAAACTTGGCTGCATACTGAGCAATTATCAAGTCGCCCTGCTCCAGTCGATCGAACTCTCTGAACTTTTGGAGTCGGATACTCTGAGAAAAATACTTCTCATAGGAGATCTTTTCAAATTTCTCCCATATGAAGAGTGCATCGTCTGGTCCCAACTTTTCAATCTCCATCTTCCACTAGTGCGCTGCCTCGCCTTGAAGCATGAAGGTGGCAAAGTTGACCTTCTCCTCATCAAGACATCTCAGGGCTTGGAAAACCTTCTCTATAGCTTTCAACCAGCATTCTGCTTCCATGGGGTCTGAGGTTTCCATGAATGCCGGTGGTGCATACTTCTTGAAGTCTATTAAATTGATTCTATGCTCTAATTGATTTCCAGCCCTCTATTATTGTTGAGGCTGATGCTCTTGCATTAATTTGCTACATGATCTGCTGTTGTTGTTCTTGCTGTGTGGTGCAGACACTAGTTCGCAAGCCACCATCTAAGCCAAGATCTAACTACATCAATAAGAGTTCTTATACTTTAATAAGTTGTTATTTTAGTATGTTAGCAAGCTACTATTTTGAACTACCATATGTGCCACTTGAATGCCACCTTTGCACTACATCATCATCCGAGTTGGAGCCTTGATGGACCCCTGATGCCACCCAAAGGAGAGTCTTAATTTTCTAGCCTACCCTATGAAGAAGTCCAAAAGAAGAAGGAATTATGTTGGCACCAAATCCAAAAGATTTATTTTCTTTATTGAGCCACATCGAGAGTCCTAAAAGATCAGCCTAAAAAGTCCACATGGCAATTATTGATTGGTGCGAGACGTGATCCAAGTTTATCATAAGATAGCGCCACCTACAGGATTAGCTTGTTAGAGTTTAATTTATTTTAAACTATTAGTGTTTGAATTATTTTAGACTCTTATTATTTTATCTATAAATATCTTATATTAGAGCTCTTAAAAAAAATAGAAATGAATAAAAAAATTAAAGCTATTGCTTTCTTCTCTAATCCAGAGATCCTCATTCTCCCTCTTGGTTTCTTCATCTCTTCTTTTGAGTTTGTCTCTCTCTATGCCTGAACTCATTCCTGCACCAAGATCAAAACCACCACCCCTCCACATGCCATCTACTATCCGAGATATTGATCCAGAAGTAATGCTTGAAGGTGTCTTGATTCTGAACTCATGAAGTTCTTTCATGGATTGGGATCGCAACCGTCTGCAATAATCTAACTTTTTTAAGATCAAATCGAGCAATCATCCGAGCAGAATCTTCATAGATCTATTGAGGAGATCGTTATTGTTGGTAAGTAAAATTTATTTTTTTAAATTTTTTTAGATTTGAATATGAATTATGAAGCCTAATCAAGAAGAGAATTTTTCAATCATTTTCGATCCTAGATTCATAAAAATTAAAAGAGATAGCTATACATGCTAGGAAGATCTACTTGCTTTAATCAATACTTTTCTTTCTTAAAAGTTTAGATCTTATTAGATTTGCTTCTGTTTATCATTTTGATTGCTAAAAAAAAAAAGAATTTAGTTGCATCTTCAATTGCATACCCATCCTGCATCAGATTTGGTATCACAGCACTAGATTTTGATTAAGTTTTGCATTCTATACTATTTTCTATTTCGCACAGCAGTCCTTTAGAAATTTATTTTTAATCATAAAAAATTAAAAAATATATAATTTTTACTATTTTGGAAATCTTATTCAATAAGGAATCCATTCCTAAAATTTCTCTTCAAAATTCTATCATTTTATTTTTCAAAACTATCTAAAAATCCTATTATTCGTGTACAGGACTCTATTCTATGTAGGCAATAGAAGAAAATTTATAATTTATTATATAAGAATTTAAAAATTATAAAACTTATTTTGATGGAAACTAGATTCGTAGGACTTCAAATCCTGATTGTTTAATCCTAGGCTAAGATTAAGATCATTTATGAATTCGATCCATAATGCTGAACTTATTCTGCTAAAATTTTGATTGTACTGCATTGCATTGTTCATAACTTAATTAAGGGCACACCCATTATTATAAGATAAGCTAAAAATTTCATCATCCTTCCTTAGCCCACAAACCACCAACTTGCATCTTTGCATCCAAACTTTAATTTAAAATTAATTATACATCAGTCCTAAGATTCAACTGAGTCAGTTCGTATGATTCATTGAGACTTAGTGTGAGTCGAGTCTACAATCCACTCTCGAAATCGGTGTCTAAGGCAAGTGGTAAAAAGGCAAACATCGAAGTTAGCTTGTGGTTTTCTAATTAGATCCTTGCGAGAGCAAGGGAAGCCTCCCACGACTACACCCCCTATCTAGCTGGTTGATAGAATTGGACAGTAGATTTGGTTCGTGCTTTGTTCGATTTATTGTGCATCAAACTTTAGGTCTAGGCAACCCTTAGATTTATTATATTGCATGCGTATCCGAGCTGGAACTGAGTACCCATCCATGTTGGATCAACCAAGTCTAAGTAGTAATCCTATGATGGAGATGATAAGATTACGATGTTGTCGTTAAGACACCATGTTTATCAATTTAATCCGACTTTTTAAAATAATTAAAAATACGTAGCTAGCGGTGAGTCGGGTCGAATCCACAGAGAAGATAGTATTTTAGTTTTAAAATTTTTGATTTTTTTAAAAAAAAGATTTGAAAAAAGTTTTGAAATCAAAAGTGAAGTCAAAAAATAAAAGGCAAAAATTAAAAGGTATAGAAATTTAAACTTGGTACTAAGATCTACTAGTTAGATCTTAGCATCTACTTGCAATAAAATAAAAAGCAATAATTAAAGTATAAAAATTAAATTATAATAAAAATAAAGAGATGAAAATAAAGAACATTAAAATAAATATTGCATTAATTAAAAAGTTCATAATTTAAATACATAAAAAAAAATAAAAAATTAAAATAGGCTGAATCTCTGATCTTGGATCGGCATTGGCCCAGCTCTTCTTCTCGACATCTGTTGCTTTGAAGCAGTCTCTAATCCATAGCCTAGTTTTATCCTGTACCAAAGCTTCACCTGATCGAAGATTCTTAATTTTGAAAGTTTGGGGTCTTATTTATAGAGCTAGGAGGATTGAAAACTTTTTTCTGGAGGCAATGTGGGACTAAGAAGGTCTTTGATTGTCAAAATATGAAGAAATCTGAATAAAATTTGAATTAAAAAGAGTTCTGGATGAATTCTATAGCTCTGGATGAAATTTGGCCATCAGATATGGATCAAACGATCCAAAAAATGCCAAAATTGGATGCATATCGGTCCAGATCAGGTCAGATTAAATTATGGCCATTGATCGTGCATTGATGGAGAAAATCTAATCGCTGATCATGCATTTGGAGTCCTGATCACCATCGAGAGCTCTCTCCATCGTTGGATCATTCCCTGGATCGAGTGCTATCGTTGGATGGTGATCCACGTGAAGCTTGAAGTAGAAAATTTCCTCCACCATCCGATCTTGACCATAAGCTATTGCAGCCATCCGATCGCGTAATTACTGTTCCCATGGACCGTGTGGACGGGCTGCACCGTACACTATAACGAATCAGCACCTCCTATCGTTGAGTGAAAAATGCAAAATGTCCTATGAGCCGCGATAGATTTTCTGTAAAAAGTCCAAGGTAACCGACCCGTATCAGAATATATAGACAAATTTGATGAATTTCAGATGCGGTGTGGTGTTAACGAGGATAGACTTATAATCCTTTCTAGATTTAGAGCCAGGCTCTGTAAGGAACTGTAGCGTGAGCTTTATTTGCATGAAGTTATGATTCTAGATTATGTATACCAGATAGCCCAGGATGCTGAGAGGTACCATCATCCAATAATTTAGAGGATTGAGCCTGTTCGATCAATACCCTCAGGACCTAGACCAAGATCAAGTCAGACCCTTACCTGGAGACCCCAAAATCCAACCCCTAGTCCACCAGTAAGGAAAGAAGAAAAGGGTAAGAGTATTCTAAGAGAGGGACCGAGAGTTATGAGGTGCTTTAGGTGTTAAGGATTTGGTCATGTAGCAGGTCAGTGCCCTACTTGCGCCCTTTTTATCGATGAGTCCGAACTTAAGACTAACAAGCCTGAGGTAGTAGAATCTGAAGAGGAGGAAGTATACGAACTAGACACAGATCTGATCGAAAAATTCGAGAAAGCTGAATAGACCTTAAAACTAGTGAGACTAGAGCCTGGAAAGAGATTGGAAGTTGTCAAGTGTGTCTTAGCTCAATCTAAGAAGAGTGAGAACTGGAGAAGGATGGCTATCTTTCATACCTATATTAGGTATCAAGGTAAGTCTTGTAAAGTTATCCTAGATAGTGGAAGTTGCATAAATACAATTTTTTCTGATGCCGTATTTCAACTAGAATTAAATCCTATGGACCATTCGACTCCATATAAGGTCTCATGGGTGGATGCATCATCCATCCCTATTACATAAAGGTATTTGGTCCCCATTCAATTTAGTTAGTATGAAGATAAGATATGGTGAGATGTGCTACCAATGGAGGTTAGCAACATTATTTTAGAGAGGATGTGGCTATTTGATCATGATGTGACATTATTTGATAGGTTAAACTCATGTAGCTTTAAAGACAAGGATAAGAAGACCATCATTAAAGCTATCCAACCAAAGACTATACCCAAGAAGGCATCCAAAAGATCCAAAGAGAGTAGTGGAAAGAAGAGCTTACATTTGATTAGTGACCGAGACTTGAAAAAGAAGATCAAGCATGCAACACTTGTTTGGGCATTAACCTACAAACAGTCCCCTAAAAAACCCCAAATCTAATATCTACCAGAAGTAGGCACCCTTTTAGAACAATTTAAGGATATCTTTCCTGAAGAATTATCCGAGCCACTGCCACCCATGCGAGACATCCAACATGTGATTGATCTAGTCCCTAGATCCATCTTACCAAACTTGTCTCACTATAGGTTGAGCCCAGTTGAGCATGCCGAGTTGCAAAGGCAAGTTAAGAAACTATTAGACAGAGGATTCATTAGAAAAAGCTGCATTATTAACGCCCAAGAAAGGCTAGATCATGGAGAATGTGTTTAGATAGTAGGGCGATTAACAAAATCACTATCAAATATAGATTTTTCATACCTTGGCTGGATGACATGTTAGATATGATGGTAGATTCCACCATCTTTCCTAAGATTGATCTTAAAAGTGGATGCCATCAAGTTAGAATTAGATCGGAACAAATGGAAGACCGTCTTCAAAACAAAGGATGGTTTATATGAGTGGTTGGTCATGCCATTTGGCTTGTCCAACACACCTAGTACTTTCATAAGGATTATGATTCAGGTATTGCCATCCTTCATTGGATTATTCATGATTATGTACTTCGATGATATCCTCATCTTTAGTCGAGCAAGAGAGGATCATCTTAGTCATTTACGATAAGTCTGTTTGACCCTTAGAACCGAGAGTTTGTACACGAATCTTAAGAAATATGCTTTCATGACTAATAGAGTTGTATTCTTAGGATTTGTTGTAACATCTGAGGGAATAACTATATACCTCGAAAATATTCAAGCTATAGTAGAGTGGCCAGCACCTAAGAATATTCACGATATTCGAAGTTTTCATAATTTAGTCATTTTTTACCATCGATTTGTTAAAGGATTCAGTTCAATTATGACTCCTATCATAGATTATATCCATAAGAAAGTATTTGATCAGTGGACAAAATCGGTTGATAGAGCTTTCTAGAAAATTAAGGATAAGATGATTTAAACCTCTATCCTACAACTACCTAATTTTAACAAAGTTTTTGAGGTTGAATATGATGCATCAGGTGTAGGAACAGGAGTTTTGATTCAAGAGTGCCATTCTATCGCATACTTCAGTGAGAAATTGAATGAGGCTAAATAAAAGTATTCTACATATGATAAAGAATTTTATGCGATAGTATATACTTTGAGATTTTGGAGGCATTATCTAGTGCTTTTCGAGTTCGTCTTGTACTCGGATCATAAAGCCCTTAGTTTCTAAATTCACCAAAGAAACTGAACCATAGACATGCCAAGTGGATTGAATTTTTTCAATCCTATACATTTGTACTGAAACATAGGGCTGGATCTGCAAATCAAGTTATGAATGCTTTAAATCGTAGAGTCACCCTTTTGTCTGCTATTAGCATTAAAGTTGTGAGATTTGAAAAGTTAAAAAAAATTATTCTGATTGTCTTGACTTTAAAGAGATTTATGCTACCTTACAATAAGGACCATCTAGAAGTCTTAGTGAGTATGTTTTTTAGGATGAATTTTTATTTAGAAATAATAGACTGTGTATCCCGCGGACATCCGTAAAAGATTTTTTAGTATGAAAATTATATGCGGGAGGACTGATTGGACATTTTCAATGAAATAAGATGATTGATTGATGAGGACATCATCCAGCATGATTTTCGATATAAACTTACATGTATTACATATTTATTATTATTATTATTGTATCTAAGTATATAAATGGGTGTATGGGTAATCGGGTGTATTTTTTTTTTTAGCTCATATATGTATTTTAAAGCAAGAGGTAGAACTAGGTTGTTAAGAAATCAGATCAGTTAGTTAGTATTTTGTTATTTGGTCAGCTTGTTTGTTATACAGTTGGTTAATTTGTTGGAGCCCATTTATATACATGGGCTTTTGAAATCGAAGAGAGAGATGGAAAAAAGAATTGAACTTGTATCTTCTTCCTCTCGATTCTTCTTCTACTTCTTCTTCCTCCCTTCCTCTTCTCCCTCTTCCTCTTCTAAGCTCTCTTCTTCTCCTTTCTCTTCTTCTTCCTTGCTGTTTCTTTCTCCTTTACTTCTAAGCTCCCGAACCCCAGCCACCCCTGTTCTCAGCTTCTCAAAGCCACCTGCCACCCTCTAGCTTTCCAACCCGCCACCGCCATCTGCATCACCACCATCAATCGATCGCGAGCGCCACCCTTCTCCTTCGCCAATCCACAACCTAATCCCAAAACCCCTCCACCTTGCATTGCCCTCCTTTAGAATACCTCCCCAAATCACTTGCAACACCCACCTTCGTTCCCAAACCACAACGCCCGATAGGATTTCTCAAAACCCTCCCTTCCGATCCACCCATTCGCCTCCGCCGGCTCCATAACCTCCGACCTCCCATCTCTACCTTTGCATCCAGCACCGGCGACCTCTACCCACCTTTCCCTTCCCCTGTTCCAACCGCCCTGGGCCGACCCCAGCTGGTCTCGCTACCGACGACATCCTTCGCCTGATTCTCTGCCAATGCCATCCCTTACCGGCGAATCCCCACCGCCGTTTACCTCCATCGCCCGACGAACCCTTTCTCGATAATGACTATGGCTCCATCCTCCACTACATGAGCCATCCCACCGCCACGAGTGCCATCCTCTGCCATCGGCGCCCTCCATCACCTCCGACGCCCACTGCCGTCACCAGTGCCCCTTCCCGATGGGCTTATTTCTGTCGACCGCTGCCAAGTCCCAATCGAGTACTAAAATTCCAAACCCCCCGTCTCCTGCTTGCATGAACGTGAGAAGTAGCATGGATTTCAGAGCAAACCCGGCCACTCCAATATTAACTTTTATATTATTTTGAGGTTATTTTGGATTTTGATACATTTTAGGGTGTTTCTTGCAAAGTTATACTTATCTATCATGTTTTGGGTGACTCAAGACCGACGACTCCCACCCTGCCCTGCAACATCCAGTAGCCGGTCTTCTCATCCACTTTTGGTCCGATCTTATTTGCCCAAGAATCGAGACATCCCGTGCTACGTGAGAACACTTCATGGATTAGTTTAAAAATTTTTAAATCAATGCTATTTAAATTTTCTTTCATGCTAGCTACCTATCTTTTATTCTCTTAGATTTGATTTAATTGATTTGATAGTCCTAGCCAAGCGATTGTTTCTTAATGACCAACGATCTTATTTTCTAACTTTTTGTCTGTGCGTGCCGACTAGGTTGCTTTCTAGATCGGACTTTAATCATGAATGGACCACTTGGTTAATTTCTTGCTTGCTTTAATTTCTGTTATTTCTTTATACTTTAATTGCTTAGTTAATTTTGTTCACTGATCTTCTTAGTGGTTAGACAGGTCTAGGATAGTAGCCTTGTCCAGCATCATTGAAGCTATGAAAAATCAATTCTACTAGCCCAGTTTGAAGAGAGATGTTGCGAGAATCATAGCCTAGTATCGTACGTGTGCCGTAGCAAAATATCCTAAACAAAATACTAACTTGTATACAAGATGTTAGCATCACTTTGTCCTTGGCTTGCCCCAAACCATCCATAAGAATGACTCTATTTGTGTTGTAGTAGATAGGTTTTTGAAAATGGTCCACTTTTTATCATGTCCTAAAGCTTCAGATGCATCTAGAGTAGCTCGCTTATACTTTAATGAGGTTGTGAGATTGCATGGTCTACCTAAGTTTATTGTTTCAGACCGTGACATCAGATTCTTGAGTTATTTTTGAAAAAAATTTATGGCATTTGCTAGGAACGAAACTTAATTTCTCATCTGCATATTCATCCACAGACTGATGGCCAGACTGAAGTAGTTAATAGGAGTTTAGGCATCCTTCTTAGGAGTCTAGTAGGAAAACATGTCAGTAATTGGGATTTAATCCTATCCTGAGTTCGAGTTTGGTTGCAATGATTCTGTCAATAGGTTCTATTGGTAAGACACCATTTAAAGTTGTATATGGTTATCATCCTCATAAACCAGTGGACTTAATACCATTATCATGGCATGCTAGATCATCAGAAGATGCAGAATCATTTGCATAGCATCTTAAAGATCTGCATAAACACATTAAAAATAAAATTAATGTCAGCAATCAAATGTATAAGTAGCTTGCATATTCACATTGTAGATCTTATAACTTTACTGAGGGAGACTATGTTATGATTCGAGTAAGGCCAAAATGGTTTCCACCAAGAACCATCAAAAAACTCCATGCACGTGGAGCTAGACCTTTTAAGATCTTGAAGAAACTAGGATCGAATACCTACATTGTAGATTTACTATCTGATTATGGTATAAGCTCAACATTCAATGTAGCAGATCTAATAAAATACAAGAAGCTAATAACAATACCTAGTGATCCATTTGAGCCTAATCCTTTTCTTGAGAGTAAACCCCATCCTGAGTGTCCACCACCCATTATCTCAAGAAAACATGATCGCATCGATAAGATTTTAGAAGAGCAGGTTATGTCAACTAGAAGGTGTGGATATCAGTGATATCTAGTTCGATGGCAAGATCGATCTAAATATGAGAATACATGGATTACCTGAGAGGAGTTGCAATGGATTGATCCAGATCAGCTTGAACAATTTCAGAGCCATAGTGGATCGTACTCGTCGGAGCCAAGTTTTTTCCACCATAAGGGAATTGGTGCAGACATTAGTTCGCAAGCCACCATCTAGCTTGACTAAGCCAGATCTAACTGCATCAATAAGAGTTCTCATACTTTAATAAGTTATTATTTTAGTCTGTTAGCAGCCACTATTTTGGACTGCCACATGTGCCACTTGAATGCCACCTCTGTACTGCATCATCATTCCGAGTTGGAGCCTTGATAGACCCCTGA
>QRFJ01005540.1:0-41469 GCA_006176705.1 Cocos nucifera | reverse complement strand
CCTGATTTCTCGGACCAGGTTCGTTCAGATCTGATCAGATCAAGAGATATATTTCAAAAATTTTTCTCTTGATCCAATCAGATCTTGATGTATTTCAGATCTGATTCTTATTATTTTATAAATAAAATAAAATAAGATAAATTAAATCAAATTTAATTTACTGAATTTGGGTAATCCTATACCTTATTGATGATTCCTGTTTGCAGCGGAAGGTTCTGGATCTAGCCATGCAAGCGCCTGGCTACTATCGGTATCCATTGGGCTGGATCTGGAGATCCTCTTCTTCTCTATCTATACTCCAAAATCAGATCTGGATCTAATCTGGAGGATCTTCAAAATCCTTTTGAAGATTAGAAGTTGTCCTTTTGCAGGCAGTGCAGCCTTCTTACTTTGTGATCGACTTTCTTTTGATCTGGATCGCACCAACCAAGATCCAAAACTCTTTTGGACGGTGGAGAGGAGAAGGAGAAGAAGATTTGGCATGGAGGAGAAGGGGAGAGGCAGCCTTGGGGCGTGGGGTTTTCAATTCTCAATTGAATCTCTCTTTTTTTTTTTTTTATAAACTTATGTTGGCGTTAGGTCTTTTTATAAGCTAAGCGTGATCCAACTCCTCTTCCTCCCACAATCACAACCCTTTGTGAAATCAGATCTAAATCTGATTGGTGGGAATAGAGACCCTGGATTCCTACTTAGAGGGTGCCTAAGACCAGTCAAAGTTGGTTTTAGGGAGAACTCTAATTGGAATCCAAAAGAGAGGTGGAGTCCTTGTCAACAAGGACTCCAAGATCCCTCCAATCTTGGGCGCACGCCACTCTTAGCATGTGCCCTCTCCTTGCCAGGTTTCTGGAGGGGACAGGCCCCACACAGCTCTCCAATAGTGCTTGACATGTGGTCGGTCGATAGAGGTCAATGGTCAACATTTTGACCAGTCAAAGGTAGACTTTTGACCAAAGATCAAAGAACCAAGAAATTGGTAGTGACCAAAAATGATAGGTAGTGTCCTACAAATAAGACAACCTTTTCTTCGACTTGGACAACCTCCAACAACTCATATGAAGGCCTCTGTTTGAGCACAACTCCTTTGGCTCAGATAGGACAACTTATTTATGATAGCAAAAGAAGAACGTTTAGGTTCAATCGAGTGTTCTATGCGATCGATTTTTTTGAACCTAATTAAATCTCTATTCAGGATCAATGAACTAGATCAGTTCAATTGATGATCACCAGATTCAAACCCTGTGTTTGTGTGACACCCAGTATGGTTCAGTTCTGTTATGGTAATTGGGATATGTCATGATCTCATTCATCACATCACCGAACTTCTTTCAATGGATCAGAACTCTTCTGATTCAAACAGCTTAGATGATCGATCATCTAAAATCATTTCTAATTGTCTCCCAAAATTCCACAGTGACACCTAGCAGTATATGGTGGCAACCCATCAGAGCTGAATGTGAACCTCTTGGTGCAGCTATCTGTGTGATTAAGTTCTTCTATCTTGAGCCCCGATCAGATTAGGGTTAAGGTAACTCGTCAAACCCTAGTCTCTATCATATTGTATGTAAATCATGTCGATTCAAGTCCAATGTGAAAAATCTAAATAAAACTTCTTTTCTATTATTTCACTCTAACCATGGCCATGGATTTTTGGACTTGACTCTCATGATCATCATAGGCTGCTCCTCTACCTACCGAGGTAGATAGATTCCATCTTGATGCATCCGTTCCTACAATGAACATGGTCATAGCCAACATACACCTCTAGGGTTGCATATGGCTAGGAGATCGAGTAATGGTGTAGTCAAACTATAACACCCTCAAGGTGAAACTGTCGATGCACATCAGGTCAAAGAACCAGACCACAGCTAATTGCAGCATCGAGTCAGTCATTGACGAGAAGGTAGACTCCCTAAATGACTACTCGTGGTGGTCACGCTCCAGTGCCTCATTCTCTAACGAGTAACCTATACTCGTCTCGCTCCGGTGTTCTCCACATCGTAGACTCAAGATTCAATTTCCCTTCATATCCATCCCCCACTATGTAAATGGCCATGGGGCACTTATAGGTGTAAGCTGAGAAGCAAGTTGTCTCTGAATGTTGGCGTTTCTCTGGCACCAATCACATTTTCTCACATAATTTATGGCATTCTGCTGCATGGTTGGCCAATAATATCCTTATTGAAGTAGTTTGTAAGATAGAGATTTAGCCCCCAGATAGTTTCCATATATTTGTTCATGAATTTTCCTCAGAGCATAATCAGCTTCAAAAGGTTGGAGATATTATAGGTGGTGTGGTGCTCCCAAGCCTTAGAAGGCCATGGGCGGAGCTAGGGTGAGGGCTCCGAGGAGGCTAGAATAGGTATGGTCCTAGGGCTAGGATAGAAATTATCCTATGGTGGAGACGGCATATAGCTCTTCATGGGCTTGAGGTTCAGGTATTGAGGGCCTCAAGGAGCTTGGTTAGTGTTTCGAAGATTTGGGACACAAGGTAGAGCAAGAAATCAAAGCCGAAGCTTGAAGGCTATAAAAAAAGAATTTTCTGTAGGTTAGTCAGCTCAGTCTAAACTGAGTTGGCTAAGTCTCAGAGCACAAGCAAAATAGAGAGCTACAGGTTCAAAATTGCTGGCATGGCATAGGACTGGGCTGGCTCAATTTTAGACTGAGCCGACCTAGTGGAACTTAGCCAGCTCAGTGCTAAGACTGAGCCGACTGAACTGGCTCAGTGCATGGGCATAGTTACACGAGAGTCTATTTTGGGCTAGGGTCTAGGTTGATCCTAGGGGTCTTAAGGTCGGTTCAAGAGGTCTTAAGGGGGTTAATTCATGTATGGATTGGATTAGCTTAGGAGAGTTTTTGAGGTGGAATTTATTAGGATTCATGTGGAAACTCTAGGGTATATAAACCAGGATATTGTAACTTTTACAATAAGGTTGAAATACAATTGAGCTTTTCTTCCTAACTCTCTTCTCTCCTCTCCAGTTCCAATACTAAAATCCTAGCTTCTCTCATCTTTCTTAGATCTTCTTTAGTTTGTTGGATTAACACCCAAGTTTACACAAGAGATCGAATTTACGACTGTGGCTCCGAGCAGCCGTAGGATCAATAATTGGTATCAGAGCTCGGTTGAGCGTGAAGGAGAAAGAAGATCGATTTTCAATAGAGATCAGCAGTGAGATTTAGATCAAAAGGCTTTCTCCAGGCTTCATAAGGAAGGAAGAGATCATAGGGCTGCTGTCCACCATCCCTAGTCAAGGTATTTTTTAGATCTATTTGTTTGCTGTTATTTGATTTGGATTGATCATGGAGAACAGCGGATTGAAGGTAGGATTAGGGAAATTTGATGGAAAGAAAAATTTCACGATGTGGATGATAAGGGTGGAGGATCTGCTGGTTTAGATGAGACTGAATTCGGCCTTGGAGGATAGGCTGGGGGAGATGACAGACAAGGAGTGGATGTCCTTAGAGAAAAAGGCATGTGCCATGATTAGGCTTGTTTGGTGGATGAGGTTTTGTATGGTATGTTGGAAGAGAGAACACCCAAGGAATTATGGTCGAGGTTACAACAGTTGTACATGGGGAAGAACATGTGTAATAAGTTGATGCTGAAGAAGTAACTGTACAGCCTTCGGATGTAGGAGGATGAGTATATTGTGGGGCATATTCAACAGTTCGACCAGATGAGCATGGACTTGCTCAATATAAGTGTGAATTTAGAAGAGAAGGACAAGAGTCTATTTTTGCTGTGTTCGCTATCCGAGAGCTTCGATCCATTGGTGACAACTTTGTCGTATGGTTAGGAGATACTGGTATACGAGAAGATCATATCAGTGCTCAAATCCAATGAGTAGCAAAAATAGATGATGAAGAGGGAGGTCTTCCGGGAGAGTCTTGTGGTTGTAGAGAAGCACAGAAAAGCAAAGAAGAAGTGCAAACAAAGGGGCAGCTAGAGATCCAAGAGATGCTTCAAGTGCGGAGAAGCATGGCACTTTAAGCAGGAGTGTCCGCTTTGGAAAAAGTGCAAGAAAGAAGAAAGCTTGAATTCCATTAACTCAACCACTGACAGTGAAGAGTCAAATGAGCTCTTAATGGTCTCGGAGGAGTCCACAAGGTGTGATGTATTTGAAAGGATTTCGAACAGATCTATGGAGTATAAAGGATTCGAAGGGACAACGACGATGTTTGAGGTATAGCGGCAAGCCCAGCAGTGCAGCACTGGGTGGTTGGCCTTAGGGGACTTAGAGATAGAGTCAGCTTCTAAGGCATCAGTGGGACTTCAGTTTTAGATGGAGCACCAGATAAAGGTGGCTTCACGGGTGGAGGAAGTTGTGACATGGGTTCAAAATTAAAGGGGTGCAGAGGGAGGACCTATATCCTGCACCAGTGCCGGGCTGTACAGATCCAGGTGGAGAGGATTGTGTAGGAAGACAGGCATGGCTCTGAGGGGACAATGTCAAATGGAGCATCAGGATATGCGGCGAGTGCTGATAAAGGAACATTGCATGATTTTCAGAAAAGTTTAGGACAAGTGATGCAGCTGCCAAGCAGAAGGATACCTATAATTTCAAAGGTGGTACAGAGGAACAAGCCAAAGTCTTCAGCGGTGGAGGCGGTCATCCCGAAGGCCTCAAAGAAAGCTCAGCAGTTGAAGAAGAATGGCAGTGGCAACGTGGCACAAGGGGCTATCAGGACATGCAGGGATAGTAGGATCTGAAGGGAAATCCTGATTTTCCGGTCCAGGTTCGTCCAGATCTGATTAGATCAAGAGATATATTTCAAAAATTTTCTCTTGATCTTAATCAGATCTTGATATGTTTCAGATCTAATTCTTATTATTTTAATAAATAAAATAAAACAAGATAAATTAAATCAAATTTAATTTATCTGATTTGGGTAATCCTATTACCCTGTAGATGATCCTGATTGCAGTGGAAGGTTCTGGATCTTAGCCACGCAAGCGCCTGGCCTCTACCGGTATCCACTCGGGTTGGATCTGGAGATCCTCTTCTTCTCTATCACACCTCCAAAAATCAGATCTGGATCTGATCTGGAGGATCTTCAAAACTCTTTTGAAGATCTGCAGTCGTCCTTTTGCAGCAGCGCAGCCTTCTTGCTTTTGATCGCCTTTCCTTGATCTGAATCGCACCAAACTAAGTCCAAAACTACCTTTTGGACGTGGAGAGCAAGAGGAGAAGAGACTATGGCATGGAGAAGGAGGGGAGAGGCAGCCTTGGGGCGTATCTAATAGCATTCACTCTTACTTAGAATTAGGGTTGGGCGCAGGGTCTTATTTATAGACCTCTTGTGATCCAACTCCTCTTCCTCTCAACCAATCACAACCCTTTGTGAAATCAGATCTAAATCTGATTGGTTGGAATAGAGACCCCTGGATTCCTCCTTAGAGGGCGCCTAAGACCAGTCAAACTGGATTCTTAGTAGAACTCTGATTGGAATCCAAAAGGGAGGTGGAGTCCTTGTCCAACAAGGACTCCTAGGCGCCTCCTACTTGGGCTCACGCCACCCTTGGCGTGCGCCCTTCTCCTTGCCAGGTTCTGGCAGGGGGACAGGCCCCCACCAGCTCTCCAATAGGTGCATGACATGTGGTCAAAAGTCAAAGGGTGAATGGTCAACGTTTGACCAGTCAAAGGTAGACTTTTGACCAAAGTCAAAGAACAAGAAATGGCAGGTGACCAAAAATGGCAGGTAATGTCTTACAAATAAGACAACCTATTCTGACTTGGACAACCTCCAGTCAGACCATATGAAGGCCTCTGATTGAGCACAAACTCCTTTGGCTCAGTCAGGACAACTTATTTATGATAGTAAAAGAAGAACGTTAGGTTCAATCGAGTGCTAGCACGATTTCCTTGAACCTAATTGAATCTCATTCAGATCAATTGAACTAGATCAGTTCAATTGATGATCACCAGATTCAAACCCTTGTTTGTGTGACCCAGTTAGGTTCAGTTCTGTATGGTAATGGGATATGTCATGATCTCTATCATAGACATCATCGAAACTCCTTTCGATGGATCAGAACTCTTCTGATTCGAACAGCTAGAATGATCGATCATCTAAATCATTCTAATTGCTCCCAAAATCCACCAGTGACACCTAGCAGTATATGGTGGCAACCCATCAGAGCTGAATGCGAACCTCTTGGTGCAGCTACCTGTGTGATTAAGTTCTTCTATCTTGAGCCCCGATCAGATTAGGGTTAAGGTGAACTCGTCAAACCCTAGTCTCTGTCATATGATGTAATCATTCGATTCGAGTCCAATGTGAAAATCTAAATAGAAACTCTTTCTATTATTTCACTCTGCCATGGCCATGGGCTTTCTGGACTTGATTCTCATGATCATCATAGGGCTGCTCCTCTACCACCGAGGTAGATAGATCCCATCTTGATGCAATCCAGTTCCTACAATGAACATGTCATAGCCAACATACACCTCAGGGTTCCATATGGCTAGGAGACCGAGTAATGGTGTAGTCAAACTATAACACCCTCAAGGTGAACTGCCGATGCATCTCAGGTCAAAGAACCAGACACACTACTGCAGCATCGAGTCAGTCATTGACGAGAAGGTAGACTTCCTAATGACTACTCGAGGTGGTCACGCTCAGTGCCCTCGTTCTCTAACGAGTACCTGTACTCTCGCTCCGGTGTCTCCACACCGTAGACTCAAGACTCATCTACTAAAGAGAAGCGATCGTACACCAACCTTCCGGATCAATCACCATCCTCGTGATGATCCTATGGTCGGGAGCTGTTTATGAGTTAATAATGATTATTCATGTCTTAAATTTTCAACTCTTGAAAATATGAATTATCATTACCATTAACTCAAAGGATGTATCACAGACACTAAATACACATGTGTGATAGAAAATAACCCATTTCATTAATTATAGTCAAAATTACAATTTTGCCCCTAGAAGTGTATTACAAGTGTCAGCCAATTCTGGCTTCTAGGGCACATATATCTAACAATCTCCCACTTGTCCTAAAGCCAATTGGCTACAAGTCTAAGTCCCATCTTCTCAAGGTGGGCTTCGATCTTCTGCTGGCCCAACGGCTTTGTAAGTGGGTCTGCCACATTATCTGTGGAGTTGACTCTCTTGACCTCAACGTAACCTTTCTCAAGGTAATCGCGGATGAGATGGTATCGCCGCTCAATGTGCTTGGACTTCTGGTGAGACCTCGGCTCCTTAGCAAGGGCTATGGCGCCATTGTTGTCGCAGTAAAGAGGAATGGCATCTGATGGCATTACTCCAATTTCTGCAGCAAACTTCTTGTACCAGAATGCTTCCTTTGCAGCCTCTGATGCAGCTATATATTCTGCTTCCATGGTGGAATCTGCTATCACAGTTTGCTTGGAACTCTTCCAGCTGACAGCTCCACCATTGCACACAAACAGACTTCCAGATGTCGACTTTCGATCATCTATATCGGACATGAAGTCCGAGTCTGTGTATCCCTGAACTTGGAGTTCTCCATTACCAAAGACCAACATCATATCCTTAGTTCTTCTCAAGTACTTAAGGATACATTTCACAGAAGTCCAGTGTTCTTCACCTGGATTTGACTGATATCTGCTTGTGACACTCACAGCATGGGCTATATCAGGTCGTGTACATAGCATGGCATACATGAGGCTCCCTATTGCAGAAGCATAAGGGATCTTGCTCATGCGTTCTATTTCCTCAGGTGTGCTGGGGCACATCTTCTTGGAAAGATGAATACCATGTCTGAAGGGTATTAATCCCCTCTTAGAGTTTTCCATACTAAACCTCTTTAGTACTTCCTCTATGTACATCTTCTGTGAAAGTCCTAGCATCCTATTCGGTCTATCCCTATAGACCTTAATTCCTAGAATAAAGGATGCTTCACCTAGGTCTTTCATGGAGAATTCCTTAGGACAACCACATCTTGACTGATGTCAACATGGGAATATCATTCCCAATAAGGAGGATGTCATCCACGTACAATACGAGGAAGACAACAGCGCTCCCACTGACCCTTTTGAAAACACATGGTTCCTCTTCATTTTTGATGAAACCAAACTTTTTGATCACATCATTGAAACGAGTGTTCCAGCTCCGAGATGCTTGCTTAAGTCCATATATGGACCTTTGCAGCTTGCAAACCTTGTGATCAGTATCACTGGATGTGAAACCTAGCGGCTGTTCCATATAGATATCTTCCTCAAGATATCCATTTAGGAATGCCGTTTTCACGTCCATTTGCCATATTTCATAATCGAAATAGGCTGCAACAGCAAGCAATGTGCGGATGGATTTTAGCATAGCTACCGGGGAAAAGGTATCCTGATAGTCAATGCCTTCGCGTTGACTATAACCTTTTGCCACCAGTCTAGCCTTGAATGTCTCCACATTCCCATCTGCACCAATCTTTCTCTTGAAGATCCATTTACACCCAATAGGTACTATACCTTCTGGTGGATCTACCAAGGTCCAGACTTGGTTTGAGTGCATCGAGTCAATTTCTGACTTCATTGCCTCAAGCCATTTCTCGGAGTCGATATCTGATATCGCCTCGTTGTAGGTTTTGGGATCATCACCATGAGCACCATTACCTATGAGGAACATTTCCTCTACATCCTCTGAAATAATACCTAAGTATCTTTCAGGGGGACGGGAAACTCTTTCCGATCTACGAGGTGGAGGAGGTAGTGTTCTTATTGGCTCAACCTGATTTGGTTCCACTTGGTCCTTAGCTCGTTCTGCTTGTGAGACTTTCTCATCAAGCTTAATCTGCTTTCCAATGCCACTATCTTGAATAAACTATTTTTCAAGAAATATGGCATGTCGACTCACAATCACATTGTGGTCTTCTGGAATGTAGAAATAGTATCCTAATGACTCTTTAGGATATCCTATGAATCGAGCTCTAAAGGACCTAAACTCTAACTTGTCCGCTTGTTGTCTTTTGACATAAGCCGGACAACCCCAAATTCTGAGATGACTCAGACTTGGTTTCTTACCGTGCCATATCTCATACGGTGTGGTAGGAACGGTTTTAGAGGGAACCCTATTCAGTAAATAGATTGAAGTTAATAATGAATGTCCCCAAAGAAAATCTGGGAGGTCTGTGAAGCTCATCATGGATCGAACCATATCCAATAGAGTCCGATTTCTCCGTTCTGAAACCCCGTTGAGTTGAGGTGTTCCTGGTGGAGTCCATTGAGAGACTATGCCATTTTCCTTAAGATAGTCTAGGAATTCCCGGCTAAGGTATTCACCTCCTCGATCTGATCGAAGAACCTTAATGGGTTTTCCAGTTTGTTTTTCTACTTCATGTCTGAATTCTTTGAACTTTTCAAAGGCTTCAGACTTATGTCTCATAAGATACACATACCCATACCTAGACAGATCATCGGTAAAGGTAATGAAGTAGACAAAATTGCCTCTAGCCGGCACATCGAATGGGCCGCACACATCAGTATGTACTAGGGCAAGGAGATCTGTGGCCCTCTCCCCATGTCCAACAAAAGGGAGTTTAGTCATTTTGCCTTGAAGACAAGATTCACAAGTTGGATATGACTCAAAAGTCAATGGACTCAATAGCCCATTTTTCTCCAATTTGTTAATCCTATCTTCTGCTATATGACCTAATCTCAGGTGCCATAGATATCTGTCGTTTGGACTATCCCTAGGTCGTTTGGCATTCACGTTTTGCTCGATAGTTAAAATAGGTACATCAATATGCAACTGATAAAGACCATTAACAAGGAAACCATTTGCAATTTTATTTCTTTCATAAAGAATGTTACAATGGTCCTTAAAGAAGGTGATCACATAACCTTCTTGTGCTAAGCATGAAACAGAAATCAAATTCCTGCTAGCTGCAGGCACATAATAACAGTCTTTTAAAACTAAGTCTAAACCAGATGGTAATCGCAGAGGGTATGTTCCCACGGCTACTGCAGCAACTCTTGCTCCATTACCGACGCGTAGGATCATGTCTCCATCCCTCAGCCTCCTGCTATCCTCAAGACCCTGCATAGAAGTGCACAGATGAGCACTAGAACCAGAGTCAAGCACCCAACTGGATGCAGAAGAAACCGTAAGGTTAGACTCAATAACGAGCATACCTCCAGAAGGACCTTCCTTCTTGTTCTTTAGGGTGGCCAGGTAAGTAGGGCAGTTCCGCTTCCAATGGCCGTCGCTGTTGCAATGGAAACACTTTCCTTTGCCATCGACCTTCTTCTTCGGTTCTGCCTTCTTCTTCTTTGATCCTTCTACCTTTTGCTTTTTCACAGACTTCTTTTTCTTTCCATAAGACTTTCTTTTGGAAGAAGTCCGTTCCATAGCAAGAACTGAGCCTTTAGAACCTTTCATAGAAAGCTCAGCGGTAACCAGCATATTCATCAACTCGGCCAAGGAATTTTGAAGTTTATGCATGTGGTAATTCATGATGAATTGCCCATATGCATCAGTCAAGGATTGCAGAATAATATCGTTCTGCAGATCCAAGTCCAACTTCACACCGAGCTTCTCAAGCTCTTCCATGTCCTTGATCATTGTCAGACAGTGATCTTGGACTGACTGCCCATCACGCATCTTAGCCTTAAAAAGTCATTTTGTGACTTGATATTTGGCTGCGCGACTCTGTTCACCAAACATCTCCTGCAGGTGAGCCAACATTTGGCGAGCAGTCCCGATATCTTCATGTTGGCGCTGGAGCTCATCAGACATCGAGCCCAACATGTAGTATCTGGCCTTATTGTCTTCGTCAATCCATTTTTCCAGAGACGCTCTCTGTTCAGTGGATGGACGAGCTGGTAAGGTGGGAGGGTCCTGGTCCAAAACATGTGTTAACTTCTCTGAACCCAAAACAATTTTGTAGTTCCTGAGCCAATCTTTATAATTGGGTCCAGTCAGTCTATGTGTGTCTAGGATACGTGCCAGTGGGTTGGACGCAGACATTTTCCTGTAGAGAGTCAAAGATTCTAGTTAGATACTGTAATTTTGACTTGACCAATTTGTTTAGGGATTTTATTTTTAAACAAATTAGCTCCCACTATTTTCTCGGATCCCTACACTCCCTCTGTAGAGATGCGAAAATCTCCGCGATTGATGATTTCTAGTGGGTGGTGCGGTCTCACCAACTGACTCATCACCTCACCTAACAGTTATTGGTGATGGGTTAGCCAATGAGTGAACAACTCTTGTTCAATGATTCTCTAATCATGGTGCACCCAAACTTGGTCTCTAATTCATGAATCTCACCGTATCCGGAATATTGATCCACTCCTTAGTTAAGTCAGACCCACCATTTGCATAGACTGGGTTCCTAATTGGGTCTCTCACCGTATCCGGAAATATTGAGCCCAACTCATCCTCCAGCCCATAGCATCCAATGCCTAATAGACATGGTTGCGTCTTCCCGGTGCAACTGAGCCACTGTATCCAGCCGAGAACAATCAACCCCGGGAAGGGCCCGCACGTCTACAATGGTGGAAGACCTCGGACTTAATCTTTTCTTAGGGAGAATTGATTCAGGTCTCATTAAACTAGACTTGGCTTAGTCATAACAATTATGACTAACCTAGTGGCATGGGTCAGCTCGGATTATTGACCACCTCAGATCAGAACTGTGTCAACAGATATGGCCAGGTAAGTGAGACCGGTGGAAGGAATATGCCGTTAACTCGCACAAGAACGCATTCAGGTCGAGTAGCTTCCAATTAAAAACCAGTCGGTCGTCTGTGCCAAACTTACCTTAGACACCAAATTGTTGAGTCAGAACCAATTGGGTTAGCCTACAATCCAGACTCTAACCTCTGAGCCTAATTAGGTCTTGCTTGATCGTGACTCGATCTTGACCCAGACTTAATCCTATTAGGCTGGTCAATTTAAGCATTGTTGATCCCATCTAACCAACTCTTGATTCGGTTTGATCAACCGCTTAGACCTAATTGAGCTACCCAAGCCCGAACCCAGTATTATGAATATGTCTTAGATCTGAAATTCTCAATTTTAGACCTAATTAATATTCCATAAACTTAATTCTTAATTAAGTTGGGTTCATAAACAAAATATGCACAATAAATCCTAGGGTTTCAGGATCTAGGGTTTTGCAGAAAGTAAGTTTTGGGTTTCTGATTAAGGACGAACACGCAGCACCCCTACACGTCATAAGAACACCCCATCGAATGGGAAGAGAGGGCCTTTAAACCCTTCTTCGTTCTTATGACCGGACGGCCAAGAGGAACGCCTTAATCAGGAACATGTAAATCTACAAAACAGTTATAGATCTATATCATATATCTCATATACAAATTTAGATCTAATCAAGGCATATTTTGCATACATCTCATGTATCAAATCATGCATGTTTTCAGATCTAAATTATCTACATAATAATCTAAAAAATTAGATTTAAATTGATCTAATCAAAATAAATTCTAATCTAGACAATTATGTAGAACTATTCTACAACTAGTCTAGTCATGCATCTATCATATCTCATATGATATTTAAAATTAAATAATTTTTATTTGCTGTTTATCAGATGTTATTATAACACTTATAATATCAGAAAATAGTAAATAAGAAGATCTAAAATATGATTTAATCAGATTAAATCAAAGACATGCAAAACTATTCTATAGAACTATTCTATTCTAGAACTAGTCATGCATATCTTCATGTTCTTAGATCCAAATCATTTAATTTTAATTTTTTTTGATTTCAGATCTGATCACATCTCATGTGACATCTGAAATCACTTTATTTTCTAATTAAAATAAAATTAAAATCAGATCTAAACAATTTAGAACCATGGCTCTGATACCAGTTGAAGGGAAATCCTGATTTCCCGGTCCAGGTTCGTCCAGATCTGATTAGATCAAGAGATATATTTCAAAAATTTTTTCTTGATCTCAATCAGATCTTGATATGTTTCAGATCTGATTCTTATTATTTTAATAAATAAAATAAAATAAGATAAATTAAATCAAATTTAATTTACCTGATTTGGGTAATCCTATTACCCTGTAGATGATCCTGATTGCAGCGGAAGGTTCTGGATCTTAGCCACGCAAGCGCCTGGCCTCTACCGGTATCCACTCGGGTTGGATCTGGAGATCCTCTTCTTCTCTATCACACCTCCAAAAATCAGATCTGGATCTGATCTGGAGGATCTTCAAAACTCTTTTGAAGATCTGCAGTCGTCCTTTTGCAGCAGCGCAGCCTTCTTGCTTTTGATCGCCTTTCCTTGATCTGAATCGCACCAAACCTAAGTCCAAAACACCTTTTGGACGTGGAGAGCAAGGGGAGAAGAGACTATGGCATGGAGAAGGAGGGGAGAGGCAGCCTTGGGGCGGGGTTTCTAATTGAATTCACTTTACTTAGAATTAGGGTTGGGCGCAGGGTCTTATTTATAGACCTCTTGTGATCCAACTCCTCTTCCTCTCAACCAATCACAACCCTTTGTGAAATCAGATCTAAATCTGATTGGTTGGAATAGAGACCCCTGGATTCCTCCTTAGAGGGCGCCTAAGACCAGTCAAACTGGATTCTTAGTAGAACTCTGATTGGAATCCAAAAGGGAGGTGGAGTCCTTGTCCAACAAGGACTCCTAGGCGCCTCCTACTTGGGCTCACGCCACCCTTGGCGTGCGCCCTTCTCCTTGCCAGGTTCTGGCAGGGGGACAGGCCCCCACCAGCTCTCCAATAGGTGCATGACATGTGGTCAAAAGTCAAAGGGTCAATGGTCAACGTTTGACCAGTCAAAGGTAGACTTTTGACCAAAGTCAAAGAACAAGAAATGGCAGGTGACCAAAAATGGCAGGTAATGTCTTACAAATAAGACAACCTATTCTGACTTGGACAACCTCCAGTCAGACCATATGAAGGCCTCTGATTGAGCACAAACTCCTTTGGCTCAGTCAGGACAACTTATTTATGATAGTAAAAGAAGAACGTTAGGTTCAATCGAGTGCTAGCACGATTTCCTTGAACCTAATTGAATCTCATTCAGATCAATTGAACTAGATCAGTTCAATTGATGATCACCAGATTCAAACCCTTGTTTGTGTGACCCAGTTAGGTTCAGTTCTGTATGGTAATGGGATATGTCATGATCTCTATCATAGACATCATCGAAACTCCTTTCGATGGATCAGAACTCTTCTGATTCGAACAGCTAGAATGATCGATCATCTAAATCATTCTAATTGCTCCCAAAATCCACCAGTGACACCTAGCAGTATATGGTGGCAACCCATCAGAGCTGAATGCGAACCTCTTGGTGCAGCTACCTGTGTGATTAAGTTCTTCTATCTTGAGCCCCGATCAGATTAGGGTTAAGGTGAACTCGTCAAACCCTAGTCTCTGTCATATGATGTAATCATTCGATTCGAGTCCAATGTGAAAATCTAAATAGAAACTCTTTCTATTATTTCACTCTGCCATGGCCATGGGCTTTCTGGACTTGATTCTCATGATCATCATAGGGCTGCTCCTCTACCACCGAGGTAGATAGATCCCATCTTGATGCAATCCAGTTCCTACAATGAACATGTCTATAGCCAACATACACCTCAGGGTTCCATATGGCTAGGAGACCGAGTAATGGTGTAGTCAAACTATAACACCCTCAAGGTGAACTGCCGATGCATCTCAGGTCAAAGAACCAGACACACTACTGCAGCATCGAGTCAGTCATTGACGAGAAGGTAGACTTCCTAATGACTACTCGAGGTGGTCACGCTCAGTGCCCTCGTTCTCTAACGAGTACCTGTACTCTCGCTCCGGTGTCTCCACACCGTAGACTCAAGACTCATCTACTAAAGAGAAGCGATCGTACACCAACCTTCTGGATCAATCACCATCCTCGTGATGATCCTATGGTTGGGAGCTGTTTATGAGTTAATAATGATTATTCATGTCTTAAATTTTCAACTCTTGAAAATATGAATTATCATTACCATTAACTCAAAGGATGTATCACAGACACTAAATACACATGTGTGATAGAAAATAACCCATTTCATTAATTATAGTCAAAATTATAATTTTGCCCCTAGAAGTGTATTACAAGTGTCAGCCAATTCTGGCTTCTAGGGCACATATATCTAACAGGATCGTGCAGGAGGATGCTGTCATGTGTGCCAAGGCTTGGATGCACCAAGGTGGAGATTGTAGGTGGTGTGGTGCTCCCAAGCCTTGAGAGACTACGAGCAGAGCCAGGGTGAGGGCTCTGGGGAGGCTAGGATAGGTGTGGTCCTAGGGCTAGGACAGCAGTTGTCTTAGGATGGAAGTGGCATGTAGTTATTCACGGGCTTGAGGTTCAGGTATTGAGGGCCGTAAGGGGCTTGATTGATGCTTCAGAGACCTAGAACACAAGGTGGAGCAAGGAAGCAAAGTCAGAGCTTGAAGGCTGTAGAAAAAGGATTTTCTATAGGTTAGCCGACTTAATCCAAAATTGGGTCAGGTAAGTCTCAGAGCACTGGCAAAATAGAGAGCTGTGCATTCAAAACTGCTGGCATGGCACAGGACTGGGCTAGCTCAGTCTGGCATGGCACAGGATTGGGCCGACTCAGTCTGGCATGGCACAGGACTGAGCTGGCTCAGTTTCAGACTGAGCCGACCCAATGGAACTTAGCCAACTCGGTGCTGAGACTGAGCCCACTCAGTGTGTGGGCAGAGGTATGTGAGAGTCTATTTTGGGCTAGGGTCTGGGTTGATCCAAAGGATCTTAAGGCCTGGTTCAAGAGGGCTTAAGGGGGCTAATTCATGTATGGGTTGGGTTAGCCTAAGAAAGTTTTTGAGCTGGGGTTTATTAGGATTCATATGGGAACTCTAGGATATATAAAGCAGGATATTGTAACTTTTACAATAAGATTGGAATACAATTGAGCTTTTCTCCCTAACTCTCTTCTCTTTTCTCTCTGGTTCCAACATCAAAATCTTAGCTTCTCTCATCATTCTTAGATCTTCTTCAGTTTGCTGGATTAACATTCAAGTTCACGCAAGAGAGCGGATCTACGGCTATGACTCCGAGCAGCCATAGGAACAATAGATATTTGAGTGGCAAAGAATACAACCTTTTATACAGCTTATTCTCATATAAAACATATCGGAAGGTTTGATTTCTTAGCTTTCGAGCTTCCTTTAGATCTCTGGGGAGTATACTGTTTTTAAGATATAAAATAAGTGGGTTGATCTAATCGGGCTCATGGTCAACCTGCATTATAGTCTAGGATTCCTCCGAGCTTGGGTGTTGTAGAACCTCAAAGAAGACCTCTTTCGATAATTCACTAGGAGCTAAAGTAGCTAATTTGGAGAGAAGATCATCCCTAGTATTTTCTACTTTAGGGATCTGCTGAATATCAAAGCTGCTAAAGGCCAAAATCATGTTTCTTATTTTTTCCAAGTACTTCTTCATGCTTTCCTCCCAAGCTTCATAATTGCTATTAACTTGCCACATTACCAATTGAGAATCACTATAGACTTTCACATGGTCTGCTTTGAATTTTTTAGCTATTCTCAATCCCACGATCAGAGCTTTATATTCTGCTATATTATTTATTATAAAAAATTGAAAGCATAGCACGTATTCAGCAATAATTTCTTTTAGATTGATTAGAATCAAGCCCGTGCTTGCTCTAGAGGCATTGGATGAACCATTAACATATAGAGCCCAGAAATCTTCAGGAAGATCTATTCTTTCTTTAAGAAAATTTGGCTACAAGCTGGGAGTATAGATTTCTTTCTATTAAGGTTCATCGGGATCTGGGATGGTGCATTCTACTATAAAGTCTGTCAATATCTAAGATTTAACAGATGGCCAAGGTTAAAAATTAATGTCGAACTCAATGAGCTCGATTGCCCATTTCGCTATTCTCGTAGGGGTATCGGGCCGGTGAAGAACTACTTTGACGGACTGATCAGTAAGAAGTATGACTGTATGCTCCTGAAAATAAGGTCGGAGCTTTCTAGTTACAAACAATAAAGCATAGATTAGCTTTTGCAATTTTGTATATCTTATTTCTATATCCCTCAGAACACAGCTTATGTAGTAGATCAGCTTCTAAATTTTTGCCTCTTTGATCAAGATAGCCTCAATGGCAGTGGGAGATACGACCAAGTACAAGAATAATTCTTCACCAAGTTTAGATTTGGCAAGGAGGAAAGGTGAGCTAAGGTAGTTCTTCAATTCTTCAAAAGCTTGCTGACATTCAGGAGTCTAGCAAAAGTTCTTGGGCTGCCTGAGCACTTGGAAGAAGGGCATGCAACACTTGGTCAATCTTGAGATAAAGTGATTTAGGACTCCAACTTTTTCTATCAGACATTGAACTTCTTTTATTATTTTTAGTGCAGTCATTTCTTGGATGGCTATGATCTTCTCAGAATTTACTTCGATGCCATGCCTTGATACCATGAATTTAGAAACTTTCTTGAGATTACTTCGAAAGCACATTTAGTTGGATTCAGCTTTATCTTGTACTTTCGGAGGATGCTGAAGGTCTCTTCCATATTGGCAATATAATTTATTGAAGATCGACGTTTGACAAACATATCGTCCACATAGACCTCCATGTTGCGATCGATCTACTCCTTAAAAATCTTATTCACCAGGTGCTGATACATCGCATCCACCAGTTGATCAATTCTGGATAGTGGGTAGCTATCCTTTGGACAGGACTTGTTCAGATCTGTGAAGTCTATACACATCCTCTACTTGTTGTTCACCTTCTTGACAAGAATCATGCTTGTAATCTTGTTTGGGTAGGATACCTTTCGAATAAACTAGGCTTTAAGAAGCTTGTCTACTTCATCTGCGATGGCCTTTTGCCGCTCTAGTGTGAAGCTGTGCTTCTTTTATTTTATTGGTCGATGTTTGAGATCCACACCCAGGCTATATTTTATCACTTCAACATCGATTCCAGGCATATCTACAGGTACCCAAGTGAAAATATCAGCATTCCTCTATAAGAAGGCAACGAGCTGCTTTTTGACTTTTTCTCCTAAGTTGGAGCTAATTTGAATAGTATGATCTTTGTTTCCATCATTTAGTGAAATTATGACAAGATCATCAATAGGTTCCTCCCGCTCTTCAATTAAGTCATCATAGGCATCAAATCCATCTATCGGATAGGGCTCTGCTTGCTTTTCTTCTTGAAGGATAATGGTGTAACAGTGTTGTGTCAAAACCTAATCTTCTCTAACTTCTCCGACCCCATATCTTGTCAGAAACTTCATCTTCAAGTAGTAAGTTGAGACTAGTGCCTGAAGTGCATTAAAATCAGGTCGGCCAAGAATTGCATTATAGGTGGAGGTTGCTTTTACTATCAGAAAATCAACTTGAGTCTTGGACTGCTTTGGATATTGGTCTGTCACAACTGTCAAAGTAATTATTCCTTCAACCGGCATGGCATCGCTGGTGAATCCAACCAAAGGAGAATTCATAGGCTCCAGACAACTATAAGGCATAAACATTTTAGAAAAAGCATCATAAAATAAAACATCACCATAGCTTCTATTATCAATTAAAATGCAGCATACATCATAATCGACAATGTTTAAAGTTACTATAACCACGTCATTGTGTGAAAATTGAATCCTCTATACATCTTCTTCACTAAAAGCAATAGATTTTTCAGTCCTCTGCCTCTTTGCTGGCTCTACTGATCCGCTAGTCTCTCCCTGCTAATATTCCTATTAGGATTAATGGTGCTCCCAAATCTTGAGAGACCACTAGAGGAGTCAGGGTGTTGGCTCCGGAAGATTAGGATAGGTGTGATCCAAGGGCTAGGATCGGTTTGATCCTAGGGTGGAGGTTCAGTCCTCTACAGCCATGAGATCCTGATTTATGGATCTTATAGGGGCTACTCAGAGTTTGGACTAGATTTGGATCCATGGAATTGAGTGCATGATCAGACCATGGGTGTACATCGATTTGGGCGAGTGCATTCGGACTGGATTAGCCCAGAAAGCTTTTTACGGATTAGGATTTTGATCACTTTATAAGTATATATACATGTATATTGTAAATCCTAGGATTTGAGATAGTGAAGATCAATATAGAGCCATTTTCTTTCACATCTCTTCTCCTCTCTAGTTTTTTCACACGTCAAGATGCCCTAGAGGGTGGGCTTCCAAGCTTGGAGGAAGAAGGCGCACCCCATTCTTCCTTCAGTCTCAATAATATCAAAAAATCTTTACATAATAATTGGTATCAGAGCCATCTCGACGAGAAGACGAGATAGTGGTACCAATTAATGGAAGAAGACAAAAAAAAAAAAAAAAAAAAAAAAAAAAATCTTGGAAGGCTGGTCGGGCTCCCCTTTCTTCCTCTCGATTAGCGGTGGTCGGTGATTGACCGTCGATCCCAGGCTTAGCGGCCGACAATCAGCGAACTAGCACGTGGAAGCGATTTTCAGTGATCAGGTGGTCGAGCATGGCATGCGGAGGTGGATCCTGTAGGCGGTCGGTGGTGGCATTCGCAGGCAGAATGCGGGAGATCTAGAGGGGGTGGTACGACCGTCTTCTTCTCTAGGGAGGAACGTCGCAGGCAGTGGCATCGACTCCGGTGGTGGCGCACGGTAGCATGCATGCGTGCGAGCAGTGGTGACTAGGCTGGTGGCAGGGTGATGGGGAACCCATGGAGAGGATTCTCCATTTTGGGAAGCACCTCATGGGGCTCCGGCGAAGGAGGCTGGAGAGATGGCGCAGGCGATGGGGTCCGATGGCTACGGGTGACATGATGGCATTGGATCCAACGGCGGTGACTCGTGTGCGGCGTAGAGCTGGTCAGGGAGCATGGATTTGGCAATGGAGCATGGATCTGGTGGTGGTCGTGCCCAGATCCGGTGGTGACGCATGGATCCGAGCTGGCGAGATGGCGCAGGGCACCCTCTTCCTCAGAATGCATGGATCCGGCATGGTGGAGCAGGGATCTGATGAAGCAACACCCAGATCCGGCAATGGCGGGCCGCGAACAGTGGTAGTGACATGCCGCGGTGGTGTTCCAGCAAGGCGGTGCCTAGATCCGGTAGTTGCACGGGCAGAGATCAGCTGGAAGGATTTTCTCTCCAAGGCTGTGGCCAAGACCAGCTGCAGGGGCATTGGAGATCCCGTGGACAAGGTTCTCCGCTCTGAGGCACATGGATCCGGCATGGTGAATCGATCTAGCAGTGGCAGCGTCCAGATCTGACGGCGATTGCATGGGCGGAGGTTGGTCGACGGCGTTCCATGGAGGCAGTAGTGATCTATTTTGGTTTTGGATGGAACGAAGGAGGGAGGAGCCCAAGGAGAAAGTTTGGAAGGTTCTGGAGAAAAAAAAAGCCTTCCAGCAAGGAAAAAAAAAAAAAAAGAGTTTTTTATTTTTTGATTTTCTTCTGCTATTTACAGTTATTCTTTTGGATGCAGTTTTATATGGTGTTAAAAATAAAAAAATTATGAAGACTGAGGTACTGATGATTTTGTTTGGCATGTTAGAGGAGAGATCACTCAAGTGCTTGGGATTGAGTTGGAGCTGAAAAAATAACAATTTAGTCTGATAGAAGGCTGGGAAAGTTGTTAAGGTATATTCAGCGGTGTGATCGGTTGGAGTCTTAGGGGTGATGGAGATGAATGATCCTTGAAGGTCTAGTAGGTTAAGGCTGGGTGACTGTAGAGTGGTGTAGAAATAAGTCGGTGAACATTGGAGTATGGTAGTAGCGCTACCTTAGAGGCATAAGGGGTGAGAGAGGCTCGACGGTGCAGTAATCGAGGAAGGTATCTTCGCAGAAAGTATCAGGCGGCATCTCAGGAAGATCGAGAGTATGTCTCAGGAAGAGCTAGGAAGTCTCAAGAGCCTTGAGATAAGATAGGTGGGTCTGAGCCCAGGGCAAGGTTTGAGCTATAGTTCCTCCGGGCGTAATTGAAGTGATGGTTGGTGTAGGAGCAGAAGAGGTGAAGTACTAGGATGAAATTTTTTAGGGTTAAGTCTCTAGATTCAGAAGAGTTGAATGAGCTCTTGGGTTTCGAAGCTGTCTGTGGGTTGCAGAGGTATCTAGGATAGCTTCGATGGGGTTCGTGGAGTGTAGAGGGTCCAAAGAAGCAGTGACAGTGATTGAGGTACAGCGGCAGGCTCAGTAATGCAACGTTGAGTGGTTGGCCTCAGGTGACTTGGTGATAGAGTCAGATTCTTCTACGACATCAGATGGACTTTAGATCAAGTAGAGCTCTAGAGAGGTGGCTCCACAGGAGGAGCTCTAGAGTGGTGGCTTCATAGGTGGAGAGAAAATTTGTCATGAGTTTAGAGCGAAGGGATGCAGGAGGATCGATATCCTAGCACCAGTGCTGGTGATGCATAGTTTTAGGTGGAGTGGCGTGTGCAGGTGGATAGGTATATCTATGAGGAGATCATGTTAGATGGTACAGCATGTGCTAGCACAAGAATGCTATACGTTCTCAAGAAAAGTCTAAGGAAAGTGATGCAGCTGCCAAGCAGAAGGAATCCTATAATTTTAGGATGATGTGAAGGAGCATGCTAGGTCTTCAATTGTGGAGGAGGTCATACCAAAAGTCTCCAAGGGTGCATAGCAGCTGAAGGAGATTAGCAGAGGAGTTAGAGTTTGCACAGTAAGTTGTTTGGATGTGCTACGAAGCACAGGTCAGTGTTATAGCCACGGGGTTAGAGCAGGAGGACATCAGTTCGAAGCCAATGAGTGCGGTGGAGTATGAGTCTCAAGAGCTATGGAGCACAGGTCAGTGTTGCAGCTTGAGAGGCGAGGTGGCTTTAAGGGAACAGTGTCAGCTCTAGAGGCAGTAGGATGGTGCAAATGGTTCACGCAGGATTTGCCAAGGCTTGGGAGCGTCAAGGTGGAGATTGTTAGAATTAGTGGTGCTCCCAAGCCTTGGAAGACCACTAGAGGAGTCAGGGTATTGGCTCCAGGAGACTAGGATAGGTGTGGTCCTAGGGCTAGGATCGATTTGGTCCTAGGATGAAGGTTCTGCCCTCCACGATCATGAGGCCCTAGTTTATGGGTCTTATGGGGGCTACTCAGAGTTTGGATTAGGTTTGGATCTATGGGGTTGGGTGCATGATCAGACCATGGGTGTACATGGGTTTGGATGAGTGCATTCGGACTGGATTAGGATTTTGGTCAATATATAGGTATATATACATGTATATTATTAACCCTAGTTGAGAGAAATTGAGAAAATCAATATAGAGATATTTTCTTCCACATCTCTTCCTCTCTTTGGTTTCTTCATATGCCAAGGTGCCCTAGGGGGTGCGCCTCCAAGTTTGGAAGAAGGAGGTGGGGCAAGGAAGGAGGCACGCCCCACTCTTCCTTCAGCCTCAACAATGTCAAGTGATCCTTGCACAATAGTCCCCTAGCGATGGTATTGATGATTTCAAGTAGGGACCAATCTTCTTGTGGCTCATCCCTCCGAGGTGGTTTAGATTGCGGAAGGGCTCTTAGTCGATCCTTCCTCCTTTTTGGCCAACGTCGTAGAAATCGATCTAGCTGGCCCTTTCTAATTAGCTCATTGATCTCGTCTTGGAGTTAGATACAATCTTCAGTGTCATAACCGTAGTCATGATGGTAGAGACAGTACTTGTTGGTATTGTGCCTTGTAGGATGGGACCATATTCTCTTCGATCTTGGTAGCTGCTCCTTGATCTTTATCGGTACTTAGATCTTTGGAGTATTCAGAAGGGAGTAATTATGGAATCTTCTGGGAGGAGAGTTCCTCCATGCCCTTCGATTCGGGCTTTTTTGTTGACGAGCTTGAGGTGGAGTCTAAGCTCATCTATGCTTAGAAGGGGTTCGAGAGCGTGGCTGAGCTTCACTCGGCTTCTCAATAGCTATGGGTTTGATAGATTCATCCACTTGCCACTCTCCTACGGCTTCATCATCTTTTAGCTGGAAGGCCTTCTTTGCTTGAGCATAACCTTCTGCCCATGCCAGCATATTGGCAAAATCTTGGGGGTACTTCTCCAAAAAGAAGAGAAGATTATTCTTCTAAAGGCCATCCTTCAGTACGACCATTCTAACGGACTGGTCCAAATTTTGAATCTCCAAAGTAGCAGTGTTAAAATAGCTGACATAAGCTTAGATGGACTCTCCTTCTACTTCATATTGACGAGAGAGCCCGAACCTCATCTCTGGCACCAGCTGCTAATGAAATAAGTAGTAAATTAATAGCTTAGTTGATCAAAAGAAAAGATGGTACTAGATTTGAGACCTGAGTATCAATTTCTTGCTACTTCTTTCAAAATAAACGAGAAAGCTTGATATAGAATAGCATTAGGCATGCCATGGAGCAACATCATAGTTCTGAAGGCTTTGAGGTAGTCGGTTGGGTTGGTGGTCTAGTCATAACTTTCAAACTAAAAGTTTGAAGTTCAGCGGGATGGGCTCCTGCATGATACGGACAAAGAATGGAGGGTCAGCGCAAATGTCATCGTGGCAAGCAGGGGCGACATGACAGAGTTTCTTGATCTGTCGGTTCATTTTTTGAAGCTTTTGAAAAATAATATCATCTCGATCTTGAATCTTAA
Source organism: Cocos nucifera (assembly GCA_006176705.1). Taxonomy (NCBI): domain Eukaryota; kingdom Viridiplantae; phylum Streptophyta; class Magnoliopsida; order Arecales; family Arecaceae; genus Cocos; species Cocos nucifera. The sequence continues at coordinate 17,940 of QRFJ01005540.1, read as the reverse complement.
ATTATGGTTGGCCAGAGGGGGGCAGAGATTTTTCAAGGGTGAAATTATGATCAGAATAGGGGCTCTTCATTCTCTGCTTCTATTAGATATATGCCCTAGAAGCCAGATTAGCTAATACTTGTAATACACATTCTAGGGTTATTTTTATAATTTTGAGTTAATATTAATAAAGAATTATTTTCTTCTATCACATTATGTACAAAGAGTTTGTGATACATCTTTTGAGTTAATAGGTATAATAATTCATATTTTCAAGAGTTCAAAATTTAAGATATGAATTTTTATAATTAACTCAAAAACTACTCCTGATCGTAAGATCATCACGAGGATGGTGATTAATCCAAAAGATCAGTATATGATCATTTTCTTAGGATAGATGAGTCTTTAGTCTATGGTATAAAGATACTAGAGCGAGAGTATAGATACTTGTTGAGAATGAGGGCACTGAGCATGACCATCTAGAGCAGTCATAAGAGAGTCTACCTTCTCATTAATGACTAGTTTGATGCTGTAGTTGTGTATCTAGTTCTTTGATCTAAGGTGCATTAGCAGTTCATCTTGAGTCTATTTTAGTTTGACTATATTATAATTTGATTTTCTAGCCATTCGGAATCCTGAGGTGTATATTGGTTATAGCATATTCATTATAGGAATTAGATCACACCAATAGAGGATCTATCTACCTCGGTAGAGGAGTAGCCCTATGATGATCATGAGATCGAGTCCTTATGTCTATGGCCATGGCAGTGTGAAATAATAGAAAAAAGTTTTTGATTAGGATTTCACATCAGACTCAAATTGAATGATTCATTCATATGATAGGTGTTCGGTTTGACAAGCTCACCTTAATCCTAATCCTATTAGGGCTCATAATAGAAGAACCCAATCACACAGGTAGCTATGCTGAGAGGTTCGTATTTGATTTTGATGGATTGCCATTATATACTGCTAGGTATCACTGATGAATTTTGGGAGTAATTAGAATTATCTTGATGATCGATAATTTTATTGGATGAATCAAAAGAGTTCTAATCCATCGAAAAATATTTCGATGATGTCGATGATAGAGATCATGACATGTCTCATTATCATACAGAACTGAACCTAACTAGATCACACAAACATGGGTTTTGGTCTAGATGTCATCAATTAGGCTAACCTAGTTTAATTGATTTTGATTAGATCCAATTAGGTTCAAGAAAATCATGCTAGCACAGGATTGAGCATAACATTCTCCTTCTATAGTCTTTTTGGTTTATCTTGATTGAGTCAAATTGGATTTGGCTCATCCGTAGACCTTGTATGGATTTGTCTTAATCTGATTGGAGCTTGTCTAGATCAAATTAAGTATTGTCCTAACCATTTTAGGCCATGTCCTAAATCCATTGGATGGGATTAGGACAAGAGCTACATTTGCAAGAAAGAAAGGAGGTGTCATGCGCCCTTGGAGTTTTCTCTTGGGCATGTGCCCCTAGGATGTTACATGAAGAGAGAGAGCCCTAGAAGGGTGCACGCCCCTCTCTCCTTGGCGTATGCCTATATGGATAAGGTGGAGAGCTCCATTCAAATAGGATTTGAATGGGTCAAAGGAACTTGATGAGATCAAATTCCTTGGGATGAAGCCTTGCGCCAAGCTTTTATTTTCATCCATAGTTGGTGGCAATTTTTGGCCAATTTTGGGTGACAAAACCTGATGGGGATCAGGTTTTAGACATGAAAATCTGAATGGAGTCCAATTAATTCAAGCAAATGTTGCCACAGATATGGCTACCCTAGAGAGAGGGTAAATTGGGTATTTAAAAAATTTAAACTATGATTATACTAAATTTTAATGCTATGTACTTGGTAAAATAAAGTAAAATATAAGTATAGATAAAGAATAATAAAAATGAAACTATACAAATAAAAACATCAAGCTTTTATAGTGGTTCAATATTAAACTCAGCACCTACGTCACTCTCTAAGTAAATCACTTGGAAATTCAATTATAATTCACAACTAGAATTACAGTCCAATTATTTTTCGGGCTCATAGCTAATCCTAGTTGATTTTTCTTGTTTCCACCAAAATTATGCAAGATTATTTTTTGGACTCACAATCAACCCAATTGGTTTCTCCTGGATCACCAACTAAAATCTCATAAATGATTATTTTTCTTCGGGCTAATAATCAATCTCGATTGATTTTAACCTTGGCTCATCAATCAAACCACTACAAATATCCAACTCAAGACTTGGACCTATCTAAGTTTCTCACCCCAAAAAAATTAAAATATAATAAATCAAAGAATGAATACAAAAGATTAAGTTTAGAAAAATAAAACTCTTTGAATGATCGAAAGAAGTCCGAATGATGATAGTTGAATACTTGACTTTGTTTTGAATACTTGAGTGATGGTGAAGCTCCTTGATTCTTGACTTGAACACTTCCTCACTTTCCTTCACTCTTGCTTGTACTTGTTTGAGGATGATTTATAGTGAAAGGACAAAGGATAATTCTGAAAACAACTTCGCTTCTCTTTTCAGCTCATTTCTTTTGGTTTCTTAATGGATACTCAATAAAACACTCCAAAAGCACTTTCCAATGCTTTAAAGATTTTTTTATGTATCCTTGAGGTTTTCCACCATTTTAATTCATTTAAGAGATCTTCAGAAAGTGATCTAGCTATTAGAAATAAGAAAATAGCCGTTGAAAGGCATATGGGACAAAAAGACTACAAATCTATAAAATTAGCTATTAATCTTCTTTTAGCTAAAGAAAAGAATGAGCTCTTAATTGAAAAAGAAGACTCCTTGAAAGAAAAGAACCTTTTGGTTGAAGAAAAGAATAAATTATTGATTGAACAAGATGCTCTTTTGAAAGAAAAGAAAAGTTTAGTTAAAGAAAATTAAATTCTTTCAAAATCTGAAAAATTCTTAGTCAAAGAAAAAGAAAAGCTTTTGAAATCTGAAAAATATCTTTTGGAAGAAAATGCTAAACTAAGAAAAAATATTAAAAATTTAAAATTTATGCTTGAAAAGTTTCACTTGGATCATAAAAACTTCAAGTAATATTGAACAATCAAAAAGTTATTTTCAATAAAGCAGGAATTGGCTATGATTCTTTAAGAAAATAAAAATTTATCAAGAGTATATTCACAAAATCTTCACCTAAAAATCATACTATAGTTTTACTTCAAATGCAACCAAGTTGACCATAAAATTTTAGAATATAATATTAAAAGAATTGACCAAACTTTAATCAAATAAATTTGGATTTCAAAAAAAATCATATGCTCTAACCTTCATGGACCAAAGATGACTTGGGTACCAAAAATTAGTAACTAATTTTTGCAGGTATGCCAAGCATCCAATAAAATTAAAGAAGCTAATTCTTAAGGAATGGATGCTTAGGACTCAAAATGGATGATTGATGATAGTTGGTAAAAGCAAAACTTATTTTGACATCACACCATCAATGATTGTTAAAATTATTTTGCTGAATCTATTGATTTTGATGATCCAACGATATATAGGTATTTGTTGATTCCTTGCCTTGAATATTTTTCATGTATTGCTAAAAATTAGTATAATTGATAAATTTTGATGACTTCTCAATACTTGCAATGATCTTATGCTCTGACTTGAATGATTTGATTTTAAAATCAATACAATCTCCTCTATGTATCATCTTAATAGATTAAGAATAGATTTTTGCTTTAAATTTATCATGTTCTCTTAACCCCACATATCATGTTATTATTTAAGAAACTTAAATTAAAACGAGGTTAATTGTATAAGGATCCATTTGAGTATCAAAACTTGCAAGCTAATTTTACTTTTGACATTGCTATAAGAACAATTTGAAATATTGATCTATTTATGTTTGATAAGCTAAATCTCTTGATGAAATATTTTCAAACTCAATTGGTATCTTGAATTATAGTAAATACTTATAATAACAATAAGAGAGAGAAAATTTAAGAAATAGAGAAAAAAAATTTAACATATCAAATTACATCGAAATCTTGTCATAATGTGATATTTTTCATAATGTCATATTAATTTGGTATCAATTAAAGGTACTTAATTTGAAAAAAAAAGGAGAAGAAGTATTCTTTTAATTAATCTACTATTTAAAAAAAATATTATGTGATAAATTTTTTGACATTTATCATTAAAAAATAGGAGGAGGTTGAATATTATCTAGCTTTGATTGAAAATTAAAAAAAATATAATCTTAAATTCTTAACTAATTACTTTATAGTGTTCTTAATTTAAGCTTTCATGTGATCATCCAATTTGACTTACATGATTTGATTGTTCAATCTTATTTTTGGATAATTAGTAGGAGTCAAAATGAATTTAAAGCATACTCCTACTCTAAGAAATAAATTTCTAAATCCATTGCTAAAACTCATTTAAAAATCTAAATATTATATAGAAATTTTGATGTGCATTATATTTAATACTATCTTTGATTTACTCGATATATTTTTGATACATATCTTTTTTGAACTTAATTGATTAAATTTTTTTTTTAAAAAAAGATTAAATATTAAAGTATATATTATACTTGATTTTATATTCAAATCTTTTGAAAAGCTCTATTCCTCTTAAAGTTTAAAAGTGCATATTTAAAAATTTAATTAAAGATCATATTCATTCAAAAACAAGGAGAATCTTTGATATTTAAATTAAAATTTTAAATATACACTTTTAAGCTTTAAGAGGAGTAAAGCTTTTTAAAAAATTTGAATATGAAATTAAGCATAATATATACTTTAATATTCAATCTTTTTTTAAAAAAAATTTCAGTCAATTAAGTTCGAAAAAGGTATGTATCGAAAATGTATCGAGCAAGTTAAAGATAGTATCAAATATAATGCGCATCAAAAGTTTTGTATTATATTTAGATTTTTAAATAAGTTTTAGAAATAAATTTAGAAATTTATTTCTTGAAGTAGGAGTATGCTTTAAATTTATTTTGACTCAAACTAATTATCCAAAAATAAGATTGAGCAATTAAATCATGTAAGTCAAATTGGATGACCACATGAAAGCTTAAATTGAGAATACTATAAAGTAATTATTTAAGAATTTAAGATTATATTTTTTTAAAATTTTTAATCAAAGCTAGACAATATTGGACCTCCTCCTATTTTTAAAAGTAAATGTTAGAAAATTCATCACATAATATTTTTTTTTGAATAGTAGATGAATTAAAAAACACTTCTCCTCCTTTTTCTTTCAAGTTAAGCATCTTTAACATATCAAATAGTTATTGTTGAGTATATGTTTAAGCTTAACTAGAATGAAATATGTTTCTATTATTTAGTGGTTTCATGCCTTTTAAATATATAATTCTTTAGAAACTCACTATATATTATTTTGCATATACTCAAAAATTTTATCATCTTCAGAAAGGAAGAGATTGTTGGCCTAAAGATTGATTTTGATAATGACAAAGAGTTTTGAGTATAAGTTATGTAGTCTAACTTTATTTTTGAGGATGTGTAGCATATTGTTCCAAGTGATTTTTATCAAGTAAATTAAGTACCACCAATTAAGAGGCCTTTAAAAAAATCTAGACTTGAAACATCTTAAAAAGAAAGGTTAATAAGAATTAAATCAAGTTTAGAAGGCAAATCTAGTCTATAAATAAAATTAGAGAAGAAAAGTTGCTAAAAACTTCATGGCATGCTTGGCATGTAATTTAAGTCGACCAATTGAAAGTTTTAGTCAACTAAGTATTAGTGATAGAAAGCCAAGTTTTCAGATCGATCTAAGGGACTTAGTCAACTAAATTTAGAAGTTAGTTGACTCAGTCTCAAAGGACAGCACAAGATAGAAAGCATAGAAAGATCAAAATTTAGAATCTAGGAGACTTAGTCGACTAAGTCAGAAAGTTAATCGACTCAGTCTTTGAGAATAGTAATAGGATAGAAAGATAGATTTTCAAGCTTTGTTTACTTAGTAGACTAAGTCAGATTGAGCAGACTAAGACATAGTCAACTCAAAGAAACTTAGTTGACTAAGTTCACTATAACATCTAGTTTTGCTGATTTATAGCCTTTTTATCCCATATGCATTCCATCGGTTATTTTCTTATTTCTAATGGCTAGATCATTTTTTGTTGCATACCTTTTTCGAACTTAATTAGCTAAAACTTTTTTAGAAAAGAAAAGATTAAATATTAAAGTATATATTATGCTTGATTTCATATTCAAATCTTTAGAAAAGCTCTATTCCTCTTAAAACTTAAAAATGTATATTTAAAAATTTAATTAAAGATCATATTCATTCAAAAAGGAGGAAAGCCTTTGATATTTAAATTCAAGTTAATTTTTAAAATTAAAATAAATATTTTAAACTTATTTTGAGTCAAAGGATAAATTTTTAATAAGGAGATGATTCATTTAAATTAATTTTTTGAACTTAATACATCTTTTATTTTGACACATTCATATTATTGATTTTGATAATTTTTTTTCATCCTTTCCATTGGCTTTTTGATGCTGTCAAAAAGAAGAAGAGTTATTATTGAGTATATACTTGAGCTTAACTAGAATGAAGTATGTTTTTATTATTTAGTGGTTTCATGCCTTTTAAATATATAATTCTTTAGAAACTCCCTATATATTATTTTGCATATACTTAAAAATTTTGTCATTATCAAAGAGAGAAAGATTGTTGACCTAAAAATTAATTTTGATGATGACAAATAGTTTTGGATATAAGTTATGAAGTCTAACTTTATTTTTGAAGATGTGTAGTTTAAATTTCAAGTGCTCATTATGTTCCAAGTGATTTTTATTAAGTAAATTGAGTACCACCAATCAAGAGGTCTTTAAAAAAAATCTAGACTTGACACATCTTTAAAAAAATGTTAATAAAAATTAAATCAAGTTTAGAAGGCAAGTCTAACCTATAAATAAAATTAAATAAGAAAAGTTGCTAAAAACTTCATAGCACGCTTGGCATGTAATTTGAGTCGACCAAGTGAAAGTTTTAGTCAACTAAGCATTAGTGACGAAAAGCCAAGTTTCAAGATCTAGGGGACTTAGTCGACTTAGTCTATAAGTTAGTCGACTTAGTCTCAGAGGACAGCACAAGATAGAAAGCATAGAAAGATCAAAATTCAAAACTCAAAAAACTTAGTTGACTAAGCTAGAAAGTTAGTCGACTCAGTTTCAGAGAACAACAGTATAGCAGAAAGGCAGATTTTCAAGCTTTATCCACTTAGTAGACTAAGTCAAATTGAGCATACTAAAACTTAGTCGACTTAGAGAAACTTAGTCGATTAAGTTTACTATAATAGCTAGTTTTATAGATTTGCAGCCCTTTTATCCCATATGCCTTGCTTGTCCTTAATTAATATTTTCTTTCTCCTCTGTTTCATCTTCTTTTACTTCTTTTCATCCTCATGAGCTATGAGGTATATGGTGGGGTGAGCTTTATTGTCTTCTTGGGAGCTTGATATTTCTTTTTGATTTTCTCTATCATAAATTACTTCCAATTGATCCCAAATTTATTTTGCTAAAATACATGAAGAAATTATATTAAATTTATTTATGTTGAATGAACAATAAAGTATATTCATAGCTTTAGCATTTAGTTGGTTCATTTCTTTATCATGCTCAAGCAATGTTTTAGGGGTATGTGAGCTATCAATTATAATCTTCCATAGGTTATAATCGTGTGCTTGTATGAAGATGCGCATTCGTACTTTCTAGTAACTATAATTTGATCCATTAAGCATTGGAGGTCGATCAATAGAATAACCTTCATTAAGCAAAAAATTTATTTGGATTGTCATGATCTTTTACTCTTTGACTGCTAGGTTAACAATAAATCAATTTCTTAAATGAATGGGACTCAAGAGGTGGTGCAGGAGTCTATAAAATGATCCTACGCCATAGGGTTTCTTACGCAATCTTCTCCATGCCCAAACTCTGCCAAAATTCTCCATCTTCCATGCCTCCATTGTTGCTTCTCTCCCTCCTTTACATGCCTAAGGGTTGGGCAAAATTCTAGGAAGAAGTCCTAAGTGTTGTTCCTATGGCTGCTCGGAGCCACAGCCATAGATCCGATCTCTTGCATGAACCTGGGTGTTAATCCAGCAAACTGAAGAAGATCTAAGAAAGATGAGAGAAGCTAGAGTTTTTGGCATTGGAACCAAAGAGAAGAGAGAAGAGAGTTAGGGAGAAAAGCTCAATTGTATTCCAACTTTATTGTAAAAGTTAGAATATCTTGGTTTATTTATCTTAGAGTTTCCACATGAATCCTAATAAATCCTAGCTCAAAAACTCTCCTAGACTAACCTAACCCATACATGAATTAGCCCTCTTAAGATCTCTTGCACCAGGCCTTAAGATCCCTAGGATCAACCTAGACCCTAGCCCAAAACAGACCCTCACGAAACTCTGCCCGCGTACTGAGCTGGCTCAATCTCAACACTAAGCTGGCTAGGTTCCACTAGGTTGGCTTAGTTTGAAACTGAGTCGGTCTAGTCCTGTGCCGTGCCAGCAGTTTCAAATGCACAGCTCTCTATTTTGTCTGTGCTCTGAGACTTAGCCGACCCAATTTTGGACTGAGCCAGCTAACCTACAGAAAATCCTTTTTCTACAGTCTTCAAGCTACGGCTTTGGTTTCTTGCTCCACCTTGTGTCCTAGATCTCCGAAGCACCAACCAAGCCCCTTGAGGTCCTCAATACCTGAACCTCAAGCCCGTGAAGAGCTATATGCCATCTCCATCCTATGACAACTTCTATCCTAGTCCTAGGACCACATCTGTCCTAGCCTCTCCGGAGCCCTCACCCTGGCTCCGTCCGTGGCCTTCCAAGGTTTGGGAGCACCACACCACCTATAATCTCCACCTTGGTGCATTCTGAAGGGAAATCATGATTTCCCGGTCTAGGTTCGTTCAGATCTGATCAGATCAAGAGATATATTTCAAAAATTTTCTCTTGATCTCAATCAAATCTTGATATATTTTAGATCTAATTCTTATTATTTTAATAAATAAAATAAAATAAGATAAATTAAATCAAATTTAATTTACCTGATTTGGGTAATCCTATTACCCTGTAGATGATCCTGATTGCAGCGGAAGGTTCTGGATCTAGCCATGCAAGCGCCTGGCCTCTACCGGTATCCACTCGGGTTGGATCTGGAGATCCTCTTCTTCTCTATCACGCCTCCAAAAATCAGATCTGGATCTGATCTGGAGGATCTTCAAAACTCTTTTGAAGATCTGCAGTCGTCCTTTTGCAGCAGCGCAGCCTTCTTGCTTTTGATCGCCTTTCCTTGATCTGAATCGCACCAACCAAAGTCCAAAACACCTTTTGGACGTGGAGAGCAAGGGGAGAAGAAGCTATGGCATGGAGGAAGGAGGGGAGAGGCAGCCTTGGGGCATGGGGTTTCTCAATTGAATTGCATTCTCATCTAGAGGTTGGGCGCAGGGTCTTATTTATAGACCTAAGCTTGTGATCCAACTCCTCTTCCTCTCAACCAATCACAACCCTTTGTGAAATCAGATCTAAATCTGATTGGTTGGAATAGAGACCCCTGGATTCCTCCTTAGAGGGTGCCTAAGACCAGTCAAAGTTGGATTCTTAGTAAGAACTCTAATTGGAATCCAAAAGGGAGATGGAGTCCTTGTCCAACAAGGACTCCTAGGCGCCTCCTACTTGGGCTCACGCCACCCTTGGCGTGCGCCCTTCTCCTTGCCAGGTTCTGGCAGGGGGACAGGCCCCCACCAGCTCTCCAATAGGTGCATGACATGTGGTCAAAAGTCAAAGGGTCAATGGTCAACGTTTGACCAGTCAAAGGTAGACTTTTGACCAAAGTCAAAGAACAAGAAATGGCAGGTGACCAAAAATGGCAGGTAATGTCTTACAAAATAAGACAACCTATTCTGACTTGGACAACCTCCAGTCAGACCATATGAAGGCCTCTGATTGAGCACAAACTCCTTTGGCTCAGTCAGGACAACTTATTTATGATAGTAAAAGAAGAACGTTAGGTTCAATCGAGTGCTAGCACGATTTCCTTGAACCTAATTGAATCTCATTCAGATCAATTGAACTAGATCAGTTCAATTGATGATCACCAGATTCAAACCCTTGTTTGTGTGACCCAGTTAGGTTCAGTTCTGTATGGTAATGGGATATGTCATGATCTCTATCATAGACATCATCGAAACTCCTTTCGATGGATCAGAACTCTTCTGATTCGAACAGCTAGAATGATCGATCATCTAAATCATTCTAATTGCTCCCAAAATCCACCAGTGACACCTAGCAGTATATGGTGGCAACCCATCAGAGCTGAATGCGAACCTCTTGGTGCAGCTACCTGTGTGATTAAGTTCTTCTATCTTGAGCCCCGATCAGATTAGGGTTAAGGTGAACTCGTCAAACCCTAGTCTCTGTCATATGATGTAATCATTCGATTCGAGTCCAATGTGAAAATCTAAATAGAAACTCTTTCTATTATTTCACTCTGCCATGGCCATGGGCTTTCTGGACTTGATTCTCATGATCATCATAGGGCTGCTCCTCTACCACCGAGGTAGATAGATCCCATCTTGATGCAATCCAGTTCCTACAATGAACATGCTATAGCCAACATACACCTCAGGGTTCCATATGGCTAGGAGACCGAGTAATGGTGTAGTCAAACTATAACACCCTCAAGGTGAACTGCCGATGCATCTCAGGTCAAAGAACCAGACACACTACTGCAGCATCGAGTCAGTCATTGACGAGAAGGTAGACTTCCTAATGACTACTCGAGGTGGTCACGCTCAGTGCCCTCGTTCTCTAACGAGTACCTGTACTCTCGCTCCGGTGTCTCCACACCGTAGACTCAAGACTCATCTACTAAAGAGAAGCGATCGTACACCAACCTTCCGGATCAATCACCATCCTCGTGATGATCCTATGGTCGGGAGCTGTTTATGAGTTAATAATGATTATTCATGTCTTAAATTTTCAACTCTTGAAAATATGAATTATCATTACCATTAACTCAAAGGATGTATCACAGACACTAAATACACATGTGTGATAGAAAATAACCCATTTCATTAATTATAGTCAAAATTATAATTTTGCCCCTAGAAGTGTATTACAAGTGTCAGCCAATTCTGGCTTCTAGGGCACATATATCTAACAATCTCCCACTTGTCCTAAAGCCAATTGGCTACAAGTCTAAGTCCCATCTTCTCAAGGTGGGCTTCGATCTTCTGCTGGCCCAACGGCTTTGTAAGTGGGTCTGCCACATTATCTGCGGAGTTGACTCTCTTGACCTCAACGTAACCTTTCTCAAGGTAATCGCGGATGAGATGGTATCACCGTTTGCTTGGAACTCTTCCAGCACAAACAGTCTGCCAGATGTCGACTTTCGATCATCTATATCGGACATGAAGTCCGAGTCTGTGTATCCCTGGAACTTGGAGTTCTCCATTACCAAAGACCAACATCATATCCTTAGTTCTTCTCAAGTACTTAAGGATACATTTCACAGAAGTCCAGTGTTCTTCACCTGGATTTGACTGATATCTGCTTGTGACACTCACAGCATGGGCTATATCAGGTCGTGTACATAGCATGGCATACATGAGGCTCCCTATTGCAGAAGCATAAGGGATCTTGCTCATGCGTTCTATTTCCTCAGGTGTGCTGGGGCACATCTTCTTGGAAAGATGAATACCATGTCTGAAGGGTATTAATCCCCTCTTAGAGTTTTCCATACTAAACCTCTTTAGTACTTCCTCTATGTACATCTTCTGTGAAAGTCCTAGCATCCTATTCGGTCTATCCCTATAGACCTTAATTCCTAGAATAAAGGATGCTTCACCTAGGTCTTTCATGGAGAATTCCTTGGACAACCACATCTTGACTGATGTCAACATGGGAATATCATTCCCAATAAGGAGGATGTCATCCACGTACAATACGAGGAAGACAACAGCGCTCCCACTGACCCTTTTGAAAACACATGGTTCCTCTTCATTTTTGATGAAACCAAACTTTTTGATCACATCATTGAAACGAGTGTTCCAGCTCCGAGATGCTTGCTTAAGTCCATATATGGACCTTTGCAGCTTGCAAACCTTGTGATCAGTATCACTGGATGTGAAACCTAGCGGCTGTTCCATATAGATATCTTCCTCAAGATATCCATTTAGGAATGCCGTTTTCACGTCCATTTGCCATATTTCATAATCGAAATAGGCTGCAACAGCAAGCAATGTGCGGATGGATTTTAGCATAGCTACCGGGGAAAAGGTATCCTGATAGTCAATGCCTTCACGTTGACTATAACCTTTTGCCACCAGTCTAGCCTTGAATGTCTCCACATTCCCATCTGCACCAATCTTTCTCTTGAAGATCCATTTACACCCAATAGGTACTATACCTTCTGGTGGATCTACCAAGGTCCAGACTTGGTTTGAGTGCATCGAGTCGAATCTTCTGACTTCATTGCCTCAAGCCATTTCTCGGAGTCGATATCTGATATCGCCTCGTTGTAGGTTTTGGGATCATCACCATGAGCACCATTACCTATGAGGAACATTTCCTCTACGTCCTCTGAAATAATACCTAAGTATCTTTCAGGGGGACGGGAAACTCTTTCCGATCTACGAGGTGGAGGAGGTAGTGTTCTTATTGGCTCAACCTGATTTGGTTCCACTTGGTCCTTAGCTCGTTTCTGCTTGTGAGACTTTCTCATCAAGCTTAATCTGCTTTCCAATGCCACTATCTTGAATAAACTATTTTTCAAGAAATATGGCATGTCGACTCACAATCACATTGTGGTCTTCTGGAATGTAGAAATAGTATCCTAATGACTCTTTAGGATATCCTATGAATCGAGCTCTAAAGGACCTAAACTCTAACTTGTCCGCTTGTTGTCTTTTGACATAAGCCGGACAACCCCAAATTCTGAGATGACTCAGACTTGGTTTCTTACCGTGCCATATCTCATACGGTGTGGTAGGAACGGTTTTAGAGGGAACCCTATTCAGTAAATAGATTGAAGTTAATAATGAATGTCCCCAAAGAAAATCTGGGAGGTCTGTGAAGCTCATCATGGATCGAACCATATCCAATAGAGTCCGATTTCTCCGTTCTGAAACCCCGTTGAGTTGAGGTGTTCCTGGTGGAGTCCATTGAGAGACTATGCCATTTTCCTTAAGATAGTCTAGGAATTCCCGGCTAAGGTATTCACCTCCTCGATCTGATCGAAGAACCTTAATGGGTTTTCCAGTTTGTTTTTCTACTTCATGTCTGAATTCTTTGAACTTTTCAAAGGCTTCAGACTTATGTCTCATAAGATACACATACCCATACCTAGACAGATCATCGGTAAAGGTAATGAAGTAGACAAAATTGCCTCTAGCCGGCACATCGAATGGGCCGCACACATCAGTATGTACTAGGGCAAGGAGATCTGTGGCCCTCTCCCCATGTCCAACAAAAGGGAGTTTAGTCATTTTGCCTTGAAGACAAGATTCACAAGTTGGATATGACTCAAAAGTCAATGGACTCAATAGCCCATTTTTCTCCAATTTGTTAATCCTATCTTCTGCTATATGACCTAATCTCAGGTGCCATAGATATCTGTCGTTTGGACTATCCCTAGGTCGTTTGGCATTCACGTTTTGCTCGATAGTTAAAACAGGTACATCAATATGCAACTGATAAAGACCATTAACAAGGAAACCATTTGCAATTTTATTTCTTTCATAAAGAATGTTACAATGGTCCTTAAAGAAGGTGATCACATAACCTTCTTGTGCTAAGCATGAAACAGAAATCAAATTCCTGCTAGCTGCAGGCACATAATAACAGTCTTTTAAAACTAAGTCTAAACCAGATGGTAATCGCAGAGGGTATGTTCCCACGGCTACTGCAGCAACTCTTGCTCCATTACCGACGCGTAGGATCATGTCTCCATCCCTCAGCCTCCTGCTATCCTCAAGACCCTGCATAGAAGTGCACAGATGAGCACTAGAACCAGAGTCAAGCACCCAACTGGATGCAGAAGAAACCGTAAGGTTAGACTCAATAACGAGCATACCTCCAGAAGGACCTTCCTTCTTGTTCTTCAGGGTGGCCAGGTAAGTAGGGCAGTTCCGCTTCCAATGGCCGTCGCTGTTGCAATGGAAACACTTTCCTTTGCCATCGACCTTCTTCTTCGGTTCTGCCTTCTTCTTCTTTGATCCTTCTACCTTTTGCTTTTTCACAGACTTCTTTTTCTTTCCATAAGACTTTCTTTTGGAAGAAGTCCGTTCCATAGCAAGAACTGAGCCTTTAGAACCTTTCATAGAAAGCTCAGCGGTAACCAGCATATTCATCAACTCGGCCAAGGAATTTTGAAGTTTATGCATGTGGTAATTCATGATGAATTGCCCATATGCATCAGTCAAGGATTGCAGAATAATATCGTTCTGCAAGTCCAAGTCCAACTTCACACCGAGCTTCTCAAGCTCTTCCATGTCCTTGATCATTGTCAGACAGTGATCTTGGACTGACTGCCCATCACGCATCTTAGCCTTAAAAAGTCATTTCGTGACTTGATATTTGGCTGCGCGACTCTGTTCACCAAACATCTCCTGCAGGTGAGCCAACATTTGGCGAGCAGTCCCGATATCTTCATGTTGGCGCTGGAGCTCATCAGACATCGAGCCCAACATGTAGTATCTGGCCTTATTGTCTTCGTCAATCCATTTTTCCAGAGACGCTCTCTGTTCAGTGGATGGACGAGCTGGTAAGGTGGGAGGGTCCTGGTCCAAAACATGTGTTAACTTCTCTGAACCCAAAACAATTTTGTAGTTCCTGAGCCAATCTTTATAATTGGGTCCAGTCAGTCTATGTGTGTCTAGGATACGTGCCAGTGGGTTGGACGCAGACATTTTCCTGTAGAGAGTCAAAGATTCTAGTTAGATACTGTAATTTTGACTTGACCAATTTGTTTAGGGATTTTATTTTTAAACAAATTAGCTCCCACTATTTTCTCGGATCCCTACACTCCCTCTGTAGAGATGCGAAAATCTCCGCGATTGATGATTTCTAGTGGGTGGTGCGGTCTCACCAACTGACTCATCACCTCACCTAACAGTTATTGGTGATGGGTTAGCCAATGAGTGAACAACTCTTGTTCAATGATTCTCTAATCATGGTGCACCCAAACTTGGTCTCTAATTCATGAATCTCACCGTATCCGGAATATTGATCCACTCCTTAGTTAAGTCAGACCCACCATTTGCATAGACTGGGTTCCTAATTGGGTCTCTCACCGTATCCGGAATATTGAGCCCAACTCATCCTCCAGCCCATAGCATCCAATGCCTAATAGACATGGTTGCGTCTTCCCGGTGCAACTGAGCCACTGTATCCAGCCGAGAACAATCAACCCCGGGAAGGGCCCGCACGTCTACAATGGTGGAAGACCTCGGACTTAATCTTTTCTTAGGGAGAATTGATTCAGGTCTCATTAAACTAGACTTGGCTTAGTCATAACAATTATGACTAACCTAGTGGCATGGGTCAGCTCGGATTATTGACCACCTCAGATCAGAACTGTGTCAACAGATATGGCCAGGTAAGTGAGACCGGTGGAAGGAATATGCCGTTAACTCGCACAAGAACGCATTCAGGTCGAGTAGCTTCCAATTAAAAACCAGTCGGTCGTCTGTGCCAAACTTACCTTAGACACCAAATTGTTGAGTCAGAACCAATTGGGTTAGCCTACAATCCAGACTCTAACCTCTGAGCCTAATTAGGTCTTGCTTGATCGTGACTCGATCTTGACCCAGACTTAATCCTATTAGGCTGGTCAATTTAAGCATTGTTGATCCCATCTAACCAACTCTTGATTCGGTTTGATCAACCGCTTAGACCTAATTGAGCTACCCAAGCCCGAACCCAGTATTATGAATATGTCTTAGATCTGAAATTCTCAATTTTAGACCTAATTAATATTCCATAAACTTAATTCTTAATTAAGTTGGGTTCATAAACAAAATATGCACAATAAATCCTAGGGTTTCAGGATCTAGGGTTTTGCAGAAAGTAAGTTTTGGGTTTCTGATTAAGGACGAACACGCAGCACCCCTACACGTCATAAGAACACCCCATCGAATGGGAAGAGAGGGCCTTTAAACCCTTCTTCGTTCTTATGACCGGACGGCCAAGAGGAACGCCTTAATCAGGAACATGTAAATCTACAAAACAGTTATAGATCTATATCATATATCTCATATACAAATTTAGATCTAATCAAGGCATATTTTGCATACATCTCATGTATCAAATCATGCATGTTTTCAGATCTAAATTATCACATAATAATCTAAAAAATTAGATTTAAATTGATCTAATCAAAATAAATTCTAATCTAGACAATTATGTAGAACTATTCTACAACTAGTCTAGTCATGCATCTATCATATCTCATATGATATTTAAAATTAAATAATTTTTATTTGCTGTTTATCAGATGTTATTATAACACTTATAATATCAGAAAATAGTAAATAAGAAGATCTAAAATATGATTTAATCAGATTAAATCAAAGACATGCAAAACTATTCTATAGAACTATTCTATTCTAGAACTAGTCATGCATATCTTCATGTTCTTAGATCCAAATCATTTAATTTTAATTTTTCTGATTTCAGATCTGATCACATCTCATGTGACATCTGAAATCACATTATTTTTAATTAAAATAAAATTAAAATCAGATCTAAACAATTTTAGAACCATGGCTCTGATACCAGTTGAAGGGAAATCCTGATTTCCCGGTCCAGGTTCGTCCAGATCTGATTAGATCAAGAGATATATTTCAAAAATTTTCTCTTGATCTCAATCAGATCTTGATATGTTTCAGATCTGATTCTTATTATTTTAATAAATAAAATAAAATAAGATAAATTAAATCAAATTTAATTTACCTGATTTGGGTAATCCTATTACCCTGTAGATGATCCTGATTGCAGCGGAAGGTTCTGGATCTTAGCCACGCAAGCGCCTGGCCTCTACCGGTATCCACTCGGGTTGGATCTGGAGATCCTCTTCTTCTCTATCACACCTCCAAAAATCAGATCTGGATCTGATCTGGAGGATCTTCAAAACTCTTTTGAAGATCTGCAGTCGTCCTTTTGCAGCAGCGCAGCCTTCTTGCTTTTGATCGCCTTTCCTTGATCTGAATCGCACCAAACTAAGTCCAAAACACTTTTGGACGTGGAGAGCAAGGGGAGAAGAGAGTATGGCATGGAGAAGGAGGGGAGAGGCAGCCTTGGGGCGTGGGAAATCTCTATTGAATTCACTTATTAGGGTTGGGCGCAGGGTCTTATTTATAGACCTCTTGTGATCCAACTCCTCTTCCTCTCAACCAATCACAACCCTTTGTGAAATCAGATCTAAATCTGATTGGTTGGAATAGAGACCCCTGGATTCCTCCTTAGAGGGCGCCTAAGACCAGTCAAACTGGATTCTTAGTAGAACTCTGATTGGAATCCAAAAGGGAGGTGGAGTCCTTGTCCAACAAGGACTCCTAGGCGCCTCCTACTTGGGCTCACGCCACCCTTGGCGTGCGCCCTTCTCCTTGCCAGGTTCTGGCAGGGGGACAGGCCCCCACCAGCTCTCCAATAGGTGCATGACATGTGGTCAAAAGTCAAAGGGTCAATGGTCAACGTTTGACCAGTCAAAGGTAGACTTTTGACCAAAGTCAAAGAACAAGAAATGGCAGGTGACCAAAAATGGCAGGTAATGTCTTACAAATAAGACAACCTATTCTGACTTGGACAACCTCCAGTCAGACCATATGAAGGCCTCTGATTGAGCACAAACTCCTTTGGCTCAGTCAGGACAACTTATTTATGATAGTAAAAGAAGAACGTTAGGTTCAATCGAGTGCTAGCACGATTTCCTTGAACCTAATTGA
>QRFJ01005539.1:0-19941 GCA_006176705.1 Cocos nucifera | reverse complement strand
TCGGGGTCAAGATAGAAGAACTGAATCACATAGGTAGCTGCACCAAGAGGTTTGCATTCAGCTCGATGGGTTGCCACCATATACTGCTAGGGTCACTATGGATTTTGGGAGCAATTAGAATGATTAGATGATCGATCATTCTAGCTGTTCGAAATCAGAAGAGTTCTGATCCATCGAAAGGAGTTTTCATGATGTCTATGATAGAGATCATGACATATCCCATTACATACAGAACTGAACCTAACTGGGTCACACAAACAAGGTTTGAATCTGGTGATCATCAATGAACTGATCTGTTCCAATTGATCTGAATGAGATTCAATTAGGTTCAAGGAAATCGTGCTAGCACTCGATTGAACCTAACGTTCTTTTTTACTATCATAATAAGTTGTCCTGACTGAGCCAAAGGAGTTTGTGCTCAATCAGAGGCCTTCATATGGTCTGACTGGAGTTGTCCAAGTCAGAATAGGTTGTCTTATTTGTAAGACATACCTGCCATTTTTGGTCACCTGCCATTTCTTGTTCTTTGACTTTGGTCAAAAGTCTAACCTTTGACTGGTCAAGTTTGACCATCACCCTTTGACTTTTGACCACATGTCATGCACCTATTGGAGAGCTGGTGGGGCTTGTCCCCCTGCCAGAACCTGGCAAGGAGAAGGCGCACGCCCAAGGGTGCGTGAGCCCAAGTAGAGGGCCCTTGGATCCTTGTTGGACAAGGACTCCACCTCCCTTTGGATTCCATCAGAGTTCTACTAAGAATCCAGTTTGACTGGTCTTAGGCGCCCTCTAAGGAGAATCCAGGGGTCTCTTTTCAACCAATCAGATTTAGATCTGTTTTCAAAGGGTTGTGATTGGTTGAGAGGGGGATTGATCAAGAGGTCTATAAATAAGACCCTGCGCCCACCTATTAAGTGAATTCAATAATTTCCACGTCCAAGCTGCCTCTCCCCTCCTTCCATCCATATTCTTCTCCCCTTTCTCCACGTCCAAAAGTTTTGGACTTAGTGGTGTGATCAGATAAGGAAAAGGGATCAAAAGCAAGAAGGCTGCGCTGCTCATAAGGACACTGCAGATCTTCAAAAGAGTTTTGAAGATCCTCCAGATCTGATTTTCATAGCTCCAATCCATTACGTTGGCACGTTGGGCTAGAAGAAGTTGGCTGCAAATTCTGAATAGATAAAAGAGAAATTATTGAAAATCTTGTTTATACCAAATAATATGGTCTGACTTAACTAAGGAGTGATCAATATTCCGGATACGGTGAGATTCATGAATTAGAGACCAATTTGGCACCATGATTAGAGAATCATTGAACAAGAGTTGTTCACTCATTGGCTAACCCATCACCAATAACTGTTAGGTGAGGTGATGAGTCAGTTGGTGAGACCGCACCACCCACTAGAAATCATTAATCATGGAGATTTTTGCATCTCTACAGAGGGAAGTGTAGGGATCCGAAGAAAATAGTGGAAGCTAATTTATTTTAAAAATAAAAATTTAAATAAATTGGTCAAGTCAAAATTACAGTATCTAACTAGAATCTTTGACTCTCTACAGAAAAATGTCTGCGTCCAACCCATTGCACGTATCCTGGACACACATAGACTGACGGACCCAATTATAAAGATTGGCTCAGGAACTACAAAATTATTTTGGGTTTTGAGAAGTTAACACATGTATTGGACCAGGATCCCTCCCACCTTACCAGCCGTCCATCCATCTGACTGAACATAGAGAGCGTCTCTGGAAAAATGGATAGACGAAGATAATAAGGCCAGATATTACATGTTGGGCTCGATGTCTGATGAGCTCCAGCACCAACATGAAGATATCGGGACTGCTCGCCAAATGTTGGCTCACCTGCAGGAGATGTTTGGTGAACAGAGTCGCGCAGCCAAATATCAAGTCACGAAATAACTTTTTAAGGCTAAGATGCATGATGGGCAGTCAGTCCAAGATCACTGTCTGACAATGATCAAGGACATTGGAAGAGCTTGAGAAGCTCGGTGTGAAGTTGGACTTAGATCTGCAGAATGATATTATTCTGCAATCCTTGACTGATGCATATGGGCAATTCATCATGAATTACCACATGCATAAACTTCAAAATTCCTTGGCCGAATTAATGAACATGCTGGTTACCGCTGAGCTTTCTATGAAAGGTTCTAAAGGCTCAGTTCTTGCTATGGAACGGACTTCTTCCAAAAGAAAGTCTTATGGAAAGAAAAAAAGTCTGTGAAAAAGCAGAAGGTGGAAGGATCAAAGAAGAAGAAGGCAGAACCGAAGAAGAAGGCCGATGTCAAAGAAAAGTGTTTTCCATTGCAACACGACGGCCATTGGAAAGCGAAACTGCCCTACTTACCTGGCCACCCTGAAGAACAAGAAGGAAGGTCCTTCTGGAGGTATGCTCGTTATTGAGTCTAACCTTACGATTTCTTCTGCATCCAGTTGGGTGCTTGACTCTGGTTCTAGTGCTCATCTGTGCACTTCTATGCAGGGTCTTGAGGATAGCAGGAGGCTGAGGGATGGAGACATGATCCTACGCATCGGTAATGGAGCAAGAGTTGCTGCAGTGCCGTGGGAACATACCCTCTTCGATTACCATCTGGTTTAGACTTAGTTTTGAAAAGACTGTTATTATGTGCCTGCAGCTAGCAGGAATTTGATTTCTGTTTCATGCTTAGCACAAGAAGGTTATGTGATTACCTTCTTTAAGGACCATTGTAACATTCTTTATGAAAGAAATAAAATTGCAAATGGTTTCCTTATTAATGATCTTTATCAGCTTACATATTGATGTACCTGTTCTTAACTATCGAGCAAAATGTGAATGCCAAACGACCTAGGGATAGTCCAAACGATACAGATATCTATGGCACCTGAGATTAGGTCATATAGCAGAAGATAGGATTAACAAATTGGAGAAAAATGGGCTATTGAGTCCATTGACTTTCGAGTCATATCCAACTTGTGAATCTTGTCTTCAAGGCAAAATGACTAAACTCCCTTTTGTTGGACATGGGGAAAGGGCCACAGATCTCCTTGCCCTAGTACATACTGATGTGTGCGGCCCATTTGATGTGCCGGCTAGAGGCAATTTTGTCTACTTCATTACCTTTACCGATGATCTGTCTAGGTATGGGTATGTGTATCTTATGAGACACAAGTCTGAAGCTTTTTGAAAAGTTCAAAGAATTCAGACATGAAGTAGAAAAACAAACTGAAAAACCCATTAAGGTTCTTCGATCAGATCGAGGAGGTGAATACCTTAGCCGGAAAATTCCTAGACTATCTCAAGGAAAATGGCATAGTCTCTCAATGGACTCCACCAGGAACACCTCAACTCAACGGGGTTTCAGAATGGAGAAATCGGACTCTATTGGATATGGTTCGATCCATGATGAGCTTCACAGACCTCCCTGATTTTTTTTTGGGGACACTTCATTGTTAACTTCAATTTATTACTGAATAGGGTTCCCTCTAAAATCCGTTCCTACCACACCGTATGAGATATGGCACGGTAAGAAACCAAGTCTGAGTCATCTCAGAATTTGGGGTTGTCCGGCTCATGTCAAAAGACAACAAGCGGACAAGTTAGAGTTTAGGTCCTTTAGAGCTCGATTCATAGGATATCCTAAAGAGTCATTAGGATACTATTTCTACATTCCAGAAGACCACAATGTGATTGTGAGTCGACATGCCATCTTTCTTGAAAAATAGTTTATTCAAGATAGCGGCATTGGAAAGCAGATTAAGCTTGATGAGAAAGTCTCACAAGTACAACGAGCTAAGGACCAATTGGAACCAAATCAGGTTGAGCCAATAAGAACACTACCTCCTCCACCTCGTAGATCGGAAAGAGTTTCCGTCCCCCTGAAAGATACTTAGGTATTATTTCAGAGGAAGTAGAGAAAATGTTCCTCGTAGGTAATGGTGCTCATGGTGATGATCCCAAAACCTACAACGAGGCGATATCAGATATCGACTCCGAGAAATGGCTTAGAGGCAATGCAAGTCAGAAATTGACTCGATGCACTCAAACCAAGTCTGGACCTTGGTAGATCCACCAGAAGGTATAGTACCTATTGGGTGTAAATGGATCTTCAAGAGAAAGATTGGTGCAGATGGGAATGTGGAGACATTCAAGGCTAGACTAGTGGCAAAAGGTTATAGTCAACGCGAAGGCATTGACTATCAGGATACCTTTTTCCCCAGTGGCTATGCTAAAATCCATCCGCACATTGCTTGCCGTTGCAGCCTATTTCGATTATGAAATATGGCAAATGGACGTGAAAACGGCATTCCTAAATGGATATCTTGAGGAAGATATCTATATGGAACAGCCGCTAGGTTTCACATCCAGTGATACTGATCACAAGGTTTGCAAGCTGCAAAGGTCCATATATGGACTTAAGCAAGCATCTCGGAGCTGGAACACTCGTTTCAATGATGTGATCAAAAAGTTTGGTTTCATCAAAAATGAAGAGGAACCATGTGTTTTCAAAAAGGTCAGTGGGAGCGCTGTTGTCTTCCTCGTATTGTACGTGGATGACATCCTCCTTATTGGGAATGATATTCCCATGTTGACATCAGTCAAAATATGGTTGTCCAAGGAATTCTCCATGAAAGACCTAGGTGAAGCATCCTTTATTCTAGGAATTAAGGTCTATAGGGATAGACCGAATAGGATGCTAGGACTTTCACAGAAGATGTACATAGAGGAAGTACTAAAGAGGTTTAGTATGGAAAACTCTAAGAGGGGATTAATACCCTTCAGACATGGTATTCATCTTTCCAAGAAGATGTGCCCCAGCACACCTGAGGAAAATAGAACGCATGAGCAAGATCCCTTATGCTTCTGCAATAGGGAGCCTCATGTATGCCATGCTATGTACACGACCTTGATATACCCATGCTGTGAGTGTCACAAGCAGATATCAGTCAAATCCAGGTGAAGAACACTGGACTTCTGTGAAATGTATCCTTAAGTACTTGAGAAGAACTAAGGATATGATGTTGGTCTTTGGTAATGGAGAACTCCAAGTCCAGGGATACACAGACTCGGATTTCATGTCCGATATAGATGATCGAAAGTCGACATCTGGGAGTCTGTTTGTGTGCAATGGTGGTGCTGTCAGCTGGAAGAGTTCCAAGCAAACTGTGATAGCAGATTCCACCATGGAAGCAGAATATATCGCTGCATCAGAGGCTGCGAAAGGAAGCATTCTGGTACAAGAAGTTTGCTGCAGAAATTGGAGTAATGCCATCAGATGCCATTCCTCTATACTGCGACAACAATGGCGCCATAGCCCTTGCTAAGGAGCCGAGGTCTCACCAGAAAATCCAAGCACATTGAGCGGCGAGATCACCTCATCCGCGATTACCTCGAGAAAGGTTATGTTGAGGTCAAGAGAGTCAACTCCGCAGATAATGTGGCAGACCCACTTACAAAGCCGTTGGGCCAGCAGAAGATCGAAGCCCACCTTGAGAAGATGGGACTTAGACTTGTAGCCAATTGGCTTTAGGACAAGTGGGAGATTGTTAGATATATGTGCCCTAGAAGCCAGAATTGGCTGACACTTGTAATACACTTCTAGGGGCAAAATTATAATTTTGACTATAATTAATAAAATGGGTTATTTTCTATCACATATGTGTATTTAGTGTCTGTGATACATCCTTTGAGTTAATGGTAATGATAATTCATATTTTCAAGAGTTGAAAATTTAAGACATGAATAATCATTATTAACTCATAAAATGCTCCCGACCATAGGATCATCACGAGGATGGTGATTGATCCGGAAGGTTGGTGTACAATCGCTTCTCTTTAGTAGATGAGTCTTGAGTCTACGGTGTGGAGACACCGAGCGAGAGTACAGGTACTCGTTAGAGAACGAGGGCACTGAGCGTGACCACCTCGAGTAGTCATTAGGAAGTCTACCTTCTCGTCAATGACTGACTCGATGCTGCAGTAGTGTGTCTGGTTCTTTGACCTGAGGTGCATCGGCAGTTCACCTTGAGGGTGTTATAGTTTGACTACACCATTACTCGGTCTCCTAGCCATATGGAATCCCTGAGGTGTATGTTGGCTATAGCATGTTCATTGTAGGAACTGGATTGCATCAAGATGGAATCTATCTACCTCGGTGGTAGAGGAGCAGCCCTATGATGATCATGAGAATCAAGTCCAGAAGCCCATGGCCATGGCAGAGTGAAATAATAGAAAGAGTTTCTATTTAGATTTTCACATTGGACTCGAATCGAATGATTACATCATATGACAGAGACTAGGGTTTGACGAGTTCACCTTAACCCTAATCTGATCGGGCTCAAGATAGAAGAACTTAATCACACAGGTAGCTGCACCAAGAGGTTCGCATTCAGCTCTGATGGGTTGCCACCATATACTGCTAGGTGTCACTGGTGGATTTTGGGAGCAATTAGAATGATTTAGATGATCGATCATTCTAGCTGTTCGAATCAGAAGAGTTCTGATCCATCGAAAGGAGTTTCGATGATGTCGATGATAGAGATCATGACATATCCCATTACCATACAGAACTGAACCTAACTGGGTCACACAAACAAGGGTTTGAATCTGGTGATCATCAATTGAACTGATCTAGTTCAATTGATCTGAATGAGATTCAATTAGGTTCAAGAAAATCGTGCTAGCACTCGATTGAACCTAACGTTCTTCTTTTACTATCATAAATAAGTTGTCCTGACTGAGCCAAAGGAGTTTGTGCTCAATCAGAGGCCTTCATATGGTCTGACTGGAGGTTGTCCAAGTCAGAAAAAGGTTGTCTTATTTTGTAAGACATTACCTGCCATTTTTGGTCACCTGCCATTTCTTGTTCTTTGACTTTGGTCAAAAGTCTACCTTTGACTGGTCAAATGTTGACCATTGACACTTTGACTTTTGACCACATGTCATGCACACCTATTGGAGAGCTGGTGGGGCTTGTCCCCTGCCAGAACCTGGCAAGGAGGAGGGCGCACGCCACCCTAGGCGTGCCCAAGTTGGAGGCCTAGGAGTCCTTGTTGGACAAGGACTCCATCCTCCTTTTTGGATTCCAATTAGAGTTCTACTAAGAACCAACTTTGACTGGTCTTAGGCACCCTCTAAGGAGGAATCCAGGGGTCTCTATTTCCCACCAATCAGATTTAGATCTGATTTCACAAAGGTTGTGATTGGTTGGAAGAAGAGGAGTTGGATCACAAGATAGTCTATAAATAAGACCCTGCGCCCAACCCAATTAAGAAATGAATTGAAGAATCACAATTCCCATGCCCCAAGGCTGCCTCTCCCCTCCTTCCTCCATGCCAAACCACCTTCTCCCTCTCCTCTCCACGTCCAAAAGGAGTTTTGGATTTTTGGTTGGTGCGATTCAGATCAAAGAAAGGCGACTCAAAGCTAGAAGGCTGCGCTGCTGCAAAGGACGACTGCTGATCTTCAAAAGGAGTTTTGAAGATCCTCCAGATCAGATCCAGATCTGATTTTTGGAGATGTGATAGAGAAGAAGAGGATCTCCAGATCCAGCCTGAGTGGATACCGGTAGAGGCCAGGCGCTTGCGTGGCTAGATCCAGAACCTTCCGCTGCATACAGGATCATCAATGGGTAATAGGATTACCCAATCAAGGTAAATTAAATTTGATTTAATTTATCTAATTTTATTTAATTTATTAAAATAATAAGAATCAGATCTGAAATATCAGATCTGATTAGATCAAAAAAAAAATTTTAAAATATATCTCTTGATCTGATCAGATCTGAACGAACTTCGAAATCAGGATTTCTTCAAGATTCTTGATTTCAACTTCATCTTGTGATAAGATTCTCAGCTTCACTTTAGGAATAGATCTCTTCAACCTCGGTGAGTAGTCTCCCGGCTTCAACTCAATAAGGAAATAGATCCCTTTCAACCTCGATTGGATAAGATCTTTTCGGCTTCAACTTCAACGATAGAATGGAGATAAGATCTTAGAGCTTTAACTTCAAAGGATAGAAATCAACCTCAATTAGAGATAAGTCTTTCCCAAGTTTTACTCATGAGATCTTCCAAGCCTCAAAATGGAAGATAAGATCTTTCCAGCTTCAACTCTAGGAGTAAGATTCCTTCATCTCGACTGAAATAAGATCTCCCTGGCTTCACTTCAACAGAAAGATCTCCCAACCTTAATAAGATCGTCCCTCCGATTTCACCTCTCCTCCGAGCCTTAACCTCAATGGAAGATAAGATCTTCCGAGCTTCAATTCCAAAGAAGATAGATCAAGAATAAGATCTCTCCAACCTTAACAAGGAGATAGATCTCTTAGAGCTTCAACTTCAATAAAGAGATCTTCCAATTTGAGTTTTCAACCTCGCTGGAGATAAGATCTCCTCCGAGCCTCAACCTCAATGAGAGATAATTCTCTTCCGAGCTTCACCTCAATAGGAATAGATCTCCTCAACCTCGTTGAAGATAAATCCTCCCAATTCAATTTAAGCAGGATATTTTTTAACCTCGTGGAGATAAGATCTCTCCGACTTCAACTCGGGATAATCTTCTTCCAACCTCGATTGGAGATAGATCTTTCCGAGCTTCAACTTGGATTAATCTCCGAGCTTCATTTCAATGAATAGGGAATCTAGGATAATCTCTCTTTTCACTCTTTCAAAACTGGAGAAGATCTTTCGGCTTCAATTTGATTGGGATAAGACTTCCCGAGCTTCACTTTAACAGAAGATAAAATCTCCTTCAACCGCGGCTGGGTAAGATCTCTTCGAGTTCAACCTCGACTGGAATAAGATTCCTGAGCTTCAACTTCAAGAAGATAGATTTTCTTCAACCTCGACTAGAGATAAAAATTTTTTCGAGCTTCAATTCAATGGAAGAAGGATCTTCTTAATCTCGATCGGAGATAGATTTCTCCGATTCAACCTCAATAGGAATAAGATCTCCCTCGGCCCAACTCAATGAGAGATAGATCTTTCTTCAACTTCAACTTTAAAAAAGATAAGATCTCTCCAGGCTTCAAACTTCAGAAGATAAGAATCTCTCTCCCTCAAAGCTAAGATCTTTTTGAGCTTATTCAATCGAAATAAGAACTTCGAGCTTTGACTTTTTGATTCCTTCAAATCTTATGGATGCGTAAAAAAAGATTGATAATCTTTTTGTCCTTCCTTCAATTTTGAACTCGAGTAGGAGCTAGTTTGATCCCTGTTAAGTGCACAGGGATAGAGCTTCGATCGAAAATCTTCTTCATTCTTATCGAATTTTCTACAGAACTTCTTTTGGACTTCTCCTCAATAATTTCCCAAAAGTCAAACTCCTTTGGACTTCTCATCAGTTCAAACTCCATGCTGAATTTCTTCATGGATTCTTTCAGATTTCAATGTATCTGTCCAAATAATTCTCTAGTCGTATTCTTTTAGGAGTTGAAACTCCTCTAGAATTGTATATATAAACTCTTCACAACTAACGCTGCTTCCTCAAATTGACTATAAATTCAAAACGACACATCATGAAATGGATACCTCTCTCCGTAACAACTCCACATGGCTTCAAGCGGCCCACTATCGGACGGTTATGACTGTCATTTATCAGTCTGCTATAGGCTATCCCACTATCGGACGGTTACAACTGTCATTTATCAGTCTGCTACAGGCGATCCCACTATCGGACGATTACGACTGTCATTAGCAGTTTACTACGGATAACATCTTTCTCCATAATAAATTTCACGTGGCTCCGAGCGGCCCACAATCGAACGGTTACGGTTATCACTATCAGTCTGCTCCAGACTCCATCTATAAAGGAAATCCTCCAGATATGTTTTCTCTAAACTCTCTTCTTCTTTCCAAAATTTTGCTAAATTTTTTCCTGAGTACTCCATTTCTGTTGGCCAGAAGAGCTGACTTGATCGTCGGAGGGTCCTGTTGGAACCACCACCATCGACTCCAGACGAAACTTTATTTTGTAGGTCACCGACGGTGACCTCTTCTTTTTCAACTCCAGTTCGATCCGATGTCAATCAGATTCTGTACCAACAGTTCTCTAAGTAGGAGCTCTCTCTACCATTTTCTAAGGAACAATAGTGGTGATGCCAGTTGCTTCTTCGGCTAAAACCCCATTGCTAATCTGACATGTCTTAAAACTGCTCCACCAATTAGGGCTTCCTCTCTAGGACTAGGCTCTTAACTAGATCAACTAGGGCCTGGACGACTTGCTGGAGCCAATTTAACCGCTCCATGGTCACCAACACTCTAAAAGATGGTTGCAATAGTGGAGTCAATAGTCATGAATTCTCTTAGGGTATCCACTCTAGGGGAGCCTTGAGATTTTTTGGGAGACATATCAATTGGTTCTTCTTTCTAGAGGCATGGCTTTTTATTTACTTTCCATTGATGATGGCAATTTGTTATTACTATCTTGCAATTGTTAATATTGTGGATTGCCTCTATCAATTTGCAAGACAATAAAAAGGTTAGAGAACTCGTTAGAGCTTTGTTCAGACTGAACCCTCTAATGTTTAAGTTAGGGAGAGTGTTTTGGTGCTGGAACAAAGGAGGAATTAGAAAGATAGCATCTTTCATGAAGGGTCTCTAGATCTATTTATAGTTGAGGGATATGTAATTCTTGAATATTGTATTCTAATGACTTGGGATTGTATTATAACCATTGAATATTCTAGTATATCTGCATGAGATCCAATTGTAACCATATGAGATATACTATAACAATGTGGGATTGTATAATAACAATAGCAGAATATGCTATAATCATCTGGATGTAATAGCACCTCTAAATGTTGTCTAAGATGAGAGGATCTTGGTTAGCTTCGTGTTGAGTTGAGTGATTGTCGGACCGGAGAACTTGACATTGGAAGTTGGTTGCTTTTACTCTAGCTGCTTAGCTTGAACGTTTGATTAGCTGGAGTTAATTTTATATGAACATGACAATAGGTCATCGAGGTTGCTATATCGATTATGAGCTAGATGAATATGATTACACCATGTTACCATGCTTATTTGATGCTAGATCACTTAATATGGAATAATCACAACAAAATTCGACGCCCTCAAAAGCATCATGCCAAACTACAATATCCTCATAGGCTGTTCTGTGCCGAACGGCTCATCAGATTCGAGCCGGTCACTCGAGAAGCAACTACGGCCGTGAACCCAACGAACCTAGATGGCGAGTGGGTCCAGGGGTTGGTAAATGGATGACCCCAGAGCAGGTAACCCTCTACTACCCCTGGTGAAGAGTCGCTCTGCCCCACCGAACCCCAAAGAACCAAAACACTGCAGGGTCCGACGGATCCGGAACCCAACTCCAAACCACGTCTTCTGGGGGTCGAACACCTCCCCAGCGTCTATAAGTAGCGACTGAAGGCCGCTGGAAGGCGGCAGTTGATCGGCTTGGTCGACCCTCTATCTCCCAAGGGTCCGGAGATTGGGGGGTGGGGGTGGGGGTGGGGGTGGGCAGGGGAGGGTTTTTTTTATCACACCAGTGTGGGTTCTCCTCGTCTCTTCGTTTTTTGGAGATTTGAGAAATCGTTTTTTCTTTAATGACTGTTTTTTTTGGTGTGGCTTTTGGTGGTTTTGAGGGGTTTTGTGGAGGAAATGGATGGATCTGGATGGTTTCGTTCATTTCCGGGGAATTTTGCTGTGTTAGATTTGATGAGGTCTGTTATAGCTTTGCTGGTGATCATTTTTTTTCAGTTGTTATTTTGATCTTGGTTATTCGATCTGTTTACGTTTCTTTGATCTATTTGGTTTTTGGTGGAACACCGGTGGATCTGGTTTTTGTGTGCTTGTAAAACTGGGTTTTTGAACTGTGGTTCTTATCTTCTTTTCCGTCATAACGGCTTGACAGGGCTGAGTGGAAGAGCTCTAGATCAGCTCGAACTTACGGATTAACTGAGGAATCTGCTTGTTATCTGTTCCCTTGATATATATATATATATATATATATATATATATATATATATATATATATATATATATATATATATATATATATATATATATATATATATATATATATATATATATATATATATCTAGTTTTCTGCCGATTTCATGTGTTGTGATCAAGGGCTCGGTCTGTTTCCGCATGCGTGAGATATCGTCCACTTTGGCTTGTGGATGGGACAAAGATTTGTCCCATGGTGGGTGCTGGAGCAGCTCATCATCTAGGAGGTATTGTCCATTTTGGCCCGTATTAGTTGCTGGATGGATTTATCCCACATGATGATGGGCGGGCGTATCAGTAGGTGGGGTGCTGAAGCAGCTCATCATCTAGGAGGTATTATCCACTTTAGCCCGTATCACGTGCCGTATGGATTTATCCGACATGGTGGTAGATGCTTCATGGGGGATAGAAGGTCTCATTCCGTGTAAGTCAGAGTCTTCCTCGACTCACAGCCGATGTGGATGTGGAATTAAAAGTGTCGTCCTCCCACAATAGTAAGCCCTTCCCTCCCCCCTCCCGCCCAAGTCAAGGGGGACTTTGTGTGCATGGATAGGAGATGGGCCCTTCCTCTAGTGTCAATGTTGCGGTAAAGGGTTCGGATGGGTCGTCTCCACTAACGCATGCATGAGGTATTGTCTTTTTGGCCTCTGGCTAAACGTGCCGTCTTGGGTCTCACACTCATCTTCTAGGAGGTAATATCCGCTTTGGTCCATATCAGATGCCGTATGGATTTCTCCTACATCGTGGTGGGCGTCTCACTAGGGAGGGTGCTGAAGCAGCTTATCGTCTAGGAGGTCGCACAGATTTGTCTCACATCATGATAGGCATCTCGCTAAGGAGGGTGCTGGATGCTCATCGGTTAGGAGGTATTGTTCACTTTGGCCCATATCAAGTAACATATAGGTTTATCCCACATCGTAGTGGGTGCCTCATGAGGGAAAGAAGATCCCATTCCATATAAGTCATAGTCATTCTTGACTCATAACCAATATGAAACTAAAGATATCTTCCCTCTACAACATCATATGTTGTAGATGACTGTAATGTCTCATGCTATCTCAGCTTTCTATCTATATTGATAGATGGCGCTCTTTTGCTACAGATCATGAACCATGGCTAGTCTTTTTGGAAGTTTCCTTTGGTTTTGGTTAAGTTTTAATTTGAAATCATGTAAAGTAGGTGTCTTGTATGTTAGCATGGGTATATCAAGGTCCCATCATCTTATACCTATCTCTAAAAGTAGGTTAATTTCCTTAGACATAATTTTTCTTTTTCCTTTTTATTTTTTTTTGAAAGGAGAACCTTCAATTTGTTGATAAGTTCAGTTGCTCCAATCTATTTAAATGTTTCTTGCCTTTATATCTGCTTTGGTTTCGAATCAAAGTTATCATAAAGTATGCATTCAATCCTGACTCTTTTATACATGCACTTTGATTCTTCCTTCAGACCTATTATCTTCTAATTCTGAAGTCATGTGCCTGTACTATTAAAATATTTGAGATGCCCATGCTTTTTCTATGCTTTATTTGATTCTGATTCTCGACTATATTGTTGTTAATTTTTATATTTTGTCCTGTCCCTTTAGGCCATTCATCGTTGGTAAATCTTTCTCAAACTTTATCATTTTTCTGGTTCCACATAGTGATTAATGCATGTGCATACTCCCAATTTGAGCTCTCTGGTCTTTCATATACCTTGTCATAAACATTTTACAACTTCATTTGATTTATCCAAATAGATAGAGGTATACGTGGAGAGTAATACCACATTCAATAGTTTATCTAGTCATCACTTTAGGCCCAGGAGCATTCCTGTTAAACCAAAGTGGAAAGCAGAAAAAACAAGTTTGGAGAAGCAACAAACACTCAAACTTTCATTAAACAAAACAAGAATACAGAGGGACTGATTTTGGGGATTCTTAATACATCATTCGCTGACAAAATGACAACAATAGAGCTTTATATAGTTCATGATGACCCTAAATTTGCCTGCTAAATGACACAACTATTAAAGAAATACCTAGAACTCCAAGAGACATCGACATTCATGAAAACTCTATGGTTAATACTAATTAACGGATAAAATATCGAATACTTCATCAAGTTTGGTTTACTTTCTAACAGTATATGTGCGTGTGTGATGACTGTGGTTCAAATGAGCAGTATTTGATTGAGTGTAACTTACTTTTCCGACACAAAAATGCTAACTTGCTTTCAGAAGAAGATGAAACTGGTTTTGGATGTCTACATTGGCCAATTCATTTTTATGTATGTGAGTTTGTTACCGCTGCAGCTTACTGATACTAACTTGAGGTAGATTTTAGCATGATTTGACTTCAATATTTACTTGTGCTTGCTCAGCTCTAAGTAAGATGGAGGACACCTTCCTTTTCACCTCTGAGTCTGTCGACGAGGGGCATCCTGACAAGCTTTGTGACCAGATCTCCGATGCTGTGCTTGATGCTTGCCTCGCCCAGGACCCAGACAGCAAGGTTGCCTGTGAGACCTGCACCAAGACCAACATGGTCATGGTCTTTGGTGAGATTACCACCAAGGCCAATGTTGACTATGAAAAGATTGTTCGTGAAACCTGCCGGGCAATTGGATTCACCTCTGATGATGTTGGTCTTGATGCTGATGGCTGCAAGGTGCTTGTCAACATTGAGCAGCAGTCCCCTGACATTGCCCAGGTTGTTCATGGCCACTTTACCAAGCACCCTGAGGAGATTGGTGCTGGCGACCAGGGACACATGTTTGGTTATGCAACTGGTGAGACCCCTGAGTTCATGCCTCTCAGCCATGTTCTTGCCACCAAGCTTGGCGCCCGCCTCACTGAGGTGCGGAAGAGTGGAACCTGCTCCTGGCTGAGGCCTGATGGCAAGACCCAGGTGACTGTCGAGTACCGCAATGACAATGGTGCCATGGTTCCTGTCCGTGTCCACACTGTCCTCATCTCCACCCAGCATGATGAGACTGTTACCAATGATGGGATAGCTGCCGACCTCCAGGAGCATGTCATCAAGCCTGTCATTCCTGAGCAGTACCTCGATGAGAAGACCATCTTCCACCTAAACCCATCTGGCCGATTTGTTATTGGTGGACCTCATGGTGATGCTGGGCTCACTGGCCGCAAGATCATCATTGATACCTATGGAGGCTGGGGAGCCCATGGTGGTGGTGCCTTCTCAGGCAAGGACCCGACCAAGGTCGACCGTAGTGGTGCCTACATTGTGAGGCAGGCGGCCAAGAGCATCGTGGCCAATGGGCTTGCCCGCCGTGCCCTCGTTCAAGTCTCCTATGCCATTGGTGTGCCGGAGCCTCTCTCCATCTCTGTTGACACCTACGGCACTGGAAAGATCCCTGATAAGGAGATCCTGAAGATTGTCAAGGAGAACTTTGACTTCAGGCCTGGGATGATCACCATTAACCTTGACCTGAAGAGGGGTGGCGGTGGCAGATTCCTCAAGACGGCAGCTTATGGACACTTTGGCAGGGATGACCCAGACTTCACCTGGGAGGTGGTCAAGCCCCTCAAGTGGGAGAAACCAGCTGCCTAGACCAAGCAATCTTAATCTTATCTGGGTAGTCATAATAAGTTGCTGCTGCTGCTCTCTCTTTCTCTCTCCGTTCTGGTCCTACCTGTTTATTATCCCTTCTTTTTTTTTATTTGGCTGTGTTCCTCATTTATTCTTCATCTTTTGTTCTTTCAATATATTTGGTCTTGGTTATAAGTGGTGTTGAAGAGAAGTTGATTTTTGTGATCTAAGCCGGTGGGATACGAGAAGGTGGAAGAAGGCTTTACCTTCTCTGAGAAACTTTTTCAAGTTAAATATTTCTTTGCCTAGATTTATGTCACTGATAATTTGTACCAGATCGCACGCAGAATAACGGTGGGACCAACTAAATTAGTTCGAGGTCCATTCACTCCACCAACCCTTATTTAATAGATTTCACGCAAACCATCAAATTCATCTCCCCACAATTTGATTTTTATCATGTACATTGTCATCCCAATCTTAAAATGATTTATTAGCCCTATGACAACATGCCATATGCCCATCATGAGAGCCTAAGGTTACTTTGTACGGCAGGTCGGGGTTAATGGTTTTTCTCTCTAACTAGTCGATAATTTTTAAAATTTTTAGTAATAAATATTTTTAATTTTTTTAATATTTTATTTATTTATTTATTTATTATATATAATATTTTTTTATTATTTTATAAAAGAATATTTTATTTTATATTTTTTTTTTATTTTCATAGCATTTTTCTATCGCTCTATCATGGCTCTTCTCTCTTGACAAACATCAATGGCAATTGTATCCTCGCTTTCTTTCTTCTTATCATATTTTTTCCTCTTTAATAACGTCAATCTCGATCGTATTCTCGCTTTCTTTCTTTTCTCATATCTTTTTCGTACTTGTCGGTGTCAGTCCAATCCTTCATCGCTTCACCATCATTTTTTCTCTCAATAAATATCAATTTCGATTGTATCCTCGATACTCCTATCAGTAACGCACCACTACTGAAAGAAGAGAAAAATTCTCTTCTTTTCTTCCTTTTTTTTCTCTCTTCTTTCTTCTTCCTTATCATAAAATAATATTTTATTATTTAATCTGATATGATTTGATGAATCGATTAATATATTAATTTTTAAAAAATAATAAAAATATTTTTTAAAAAAATAAATTAGTATATTATTATTTTTAAAATTAGAAAATGATATGCTATTTTTTAAAATAATAATAAATTAGTATTTTTATAATATTTTATTTTTTAAAAATAATAAAATTTTTAAAATATTTTCATCTCTTATCCTTTTTCTATTTTTATTTTTAAAATATTTTTTTTTTAATTTTTTAAAATATTATTTTATTATTATTTAAAAATAATATTTAAATTATTATAAATAATAAAATAATAATCCATATGGCATAACTAAAATCATTTGAGATGCTAAGCTAGTAATGCCATAATACTCCTCCATAAAATATTATTATATATGTAACAAATAAATTAATATATTATTATTTTTAAAATTAAAAAATAATATATTATCTTTTTAAAATAATAATAAATTAGTATTTTTAAAAATATTATTATTATATTTTATTTTTAAAAATATTATTATTATATTTTATTTTTAAAAATATTATTATTATATTTTATTTTTAAAAATAATAATTTTTTAAAATATTTTTCATCTTTTATCCCTTTCCTACTTTTATTTTTTAAATATTATTTTTAAATTTTAAAATATTATTTTATTATTATTTAAAAATAATATTTTAAATTATTATAGATAATAAATAATAATCTACATGGCATAACTAAAATCATCAGAGATACTGAGATAGCACACCATAATTTCTCTAATTTTTAAAATATTATTTTATTATTAATTAAAAATAATATTTTAAATTATTATATATAATAAAATAATAATTTATATGGCATAACTAAAATCATCAGAGATGCTGAGATGGCAATACCATAATACTCCTTTATAGAGTATTGTTGCATTGGATTGAATATACAAAATTGGAAGGAGAAGAATAAAAAGAAAAAAATTAGAAAAAAAAAGCTTAAGATCAGCCTACTCATATATTATTCAATTTTTTTAAAAAATATTTTATTATTTTAAAAATTAAATATTTTAAATATTTTATTTTATTTTATTTTATTTTTTATTTTTCTTATTTTTAAACATTAAATTTAAAATAAATAAATAAATAATATATATATATAAAGCTCTTCATCCCTTCCCCTCAGCCCCCGTCACTAGCAACCCCCACCCCCTCCCCTCTGTCTCGCCTCCCTCCCTCGCCCCGCACCCCGGGTACACCCCATAGCCAGCTGGCTTTCCACTGTCGGTTCACACATCGGGCAACCGACCCCTCCCTCTTCCATATGCCAAAAAAAGAAAAAAATTCCTCCTCTCCTCCCTCCCTTCGCGCCCCCCTCCTCCCCCGACCACTCGCGTTCCTCCCTCCATCCTCCATCTGGTCCCGTCCAATGTGCGTCCCTCGAAGTCGATCACCACCAGCACCACCGCTGTCGTCAGCAGCGGCGGCGGCCTGCTACTCAATATCCCCCTCCCTCCATCCTCCGATCAGTCCCCCCGATGGGCATCCCTCGGAGCCAATCACCATCGGCAACACACCGCGTCGTCAGCGGTGGTGGCTGCCTGGGCCTTTTGGAGCTGCGCTTGGAGGGCGTATCTTAAGGCAGGTAAACCGCGCCCTCGAGCTCTACACCCCACGTGACCGTCCAGTCCATCAGAGCGGTTGAGGGTAAGGCGATATTGGTGGGTTAACGATCAGGGCGAGCAACGAAGATGCGGACGATGTTGGATTGAAGGCAAGACAACGAGAGGAAAAAATTATAAATAAAATAAACTGAACACGTGGCGTATTAAGGAGGTTTTGGTTGGCTGAGTTGGCAACACCACGATATCCCTCCACAGCTTTTTATTATTATTATTATTATTATTATTATTATTATTATTATTATTATTATTATTATATAATATATATATATATATATATATGATATGATTTGGGCTGCTGTCGTAGACTTTGCGGTGTCTAAAAACAAAAAGTTACTTGAAAGGGTTTTTTAACCGGTGATGGAATATGTAAACGTATTATATAATCATTGTATAAGCCAAGTATATTGATTAGTATTGATATGCATAAATGAGATCATCAGGGAAATAAATCTTTTGTATAGGATTTTTTTAATAGTAAAGACTTGAATTTAATGACCGACTAACTTACAACCCTGTGCCATCCATGGATATATTTTTTTAAAAAAAAGGAATTTATTTATAGATTTATTAATATTTATTCTATATGTATTTTAAAAATAATTAAAATAATAAAAAAAATATATTTATCTTGGTGTGGATTATAAACTATTTATAAGTTATTTTATTTTTTTTCTAAATTTGAGGTTCTCCATGGATCTCTTATAGTCTAAATTTGAGATAGTTTATACTAATATTTAATAATTTAAAAAATCTATACCTCTTTGAGATTTATTTATATATGATACTGTTGGTGCGACATCTAGTTGACGCCGGACCGAACTGAAGTTGAGGAAGAAGAGATCGCCACCGGTGACCTACAAAATAAAGTCTCGTTCGAAGTCGGTGGTAGTAGCTCCGGTAGGACCCTCCTGAAGGAAAATCCTAATTTCTCGGACCAGATTCGTTCAGATCTAATCGGATCAAGAAATAAATTTCAAAATTTTTTTTCTTTGATCCAAAACAGATCTGGGATGTTTCAGATCTGATTTTTATTATTTTAATAATTTAAATAAAATATAGATAAATTAAATCAGATTTAATTTATCTTGATGTAGGGTAATCCTATTATCCATTGATGATCCTATAAGCAGCGGAAGATTCTGGATCTAGCCATGCAAGTGCCTGGCCTCTATCGGTATCCACTCGGATAGGATCTGAAAATCCTCTTCTTCTCTATCACATCTCCAAAAATTAGATCTGAATCTGATTTGGAGGATCTTCAAAATAGCTTTCGAAGATCAGCAGTTGTCCTTTGCAGCAGCGCAGCCTTCTAGCTTTTTGTCGCCTTTCTCTCGCCTAGATTGAGATCCCAAACTTCTTTGAACATGGAGAGAAGAGAGAGAAGATGAACTTGGCGTGGAGGAGGAAGAGAGAGGTAGCCTTATGGCGTAGGGAATTGCATTGCTTTTTGAGTTGGGCGCAGGATCTTATTTATAGACTATGCGTGATCCAACTTCTCTTCATCCCAATCAATCACAACCCTTTATGAAATCAGATCTAAATTTGATTGGTGGGAATAGAGTTCCTTGGATTCATCCTTAGATGGCGCCTAAGATCAGTCAAAGTTGGTTCTTAAGAGGAGTCTAACCAAAATCCAATAAGGAGATGGAGTCCTGTCCAACAAGGACTCCTGGGCGCCTCAACTGGCGGCACGTAAAGTTGTCC
>QRFJ01005538.1:0-35069 GCA_006176705.1 Cocos nucifera | reverse complement strand
TATATGTGCCCTAGAAGCCAGAATTGGCTGACACTTGTAATACACTTCTAGGGGCAAAATTATAATTTTGACTAAATCAATAAAATGGGTTATTTTCTATCACATATGTGTATTTAGTGTCTGTGATACATCCTTTGAGTTAATGGTAATGATAATTCATATTTTCAAGAGTTGAAAATTTAAGACATGAATAATCATTATTAACTCATAAATTGCTCCGACCATAGGATCATCACGAGGATTGGTGATTGATCCGAAAGGTTGGTGTACAATCGCTTCTCTTTTAGTAGATGAGTCTTGAGTCTACGGTGTGGAGACACGAGAGCGAGAGTACAGGTACTCGTTAGAGAACGAGGGCACTGAGCGTGACCACCTCGAGTAGTCATTAGGGAAGTCTACCTTCTCGTCAATGACTGACTCGATGCTGCAGTAGTGTGTCTGGTTCTTTGACCTGAGATGCATCGGCAGTTCACCTTGAGGGTGTTATAGTTTGACTACACCATTACTCGGTCTCCTAGCCATATGGAACCCTGAGGTGTATGTTGGCTATGACATGTTCATTGTAGGAACTGGATTGCATCAAGATGGAATCTATCTACCTCGGTGGTAGAGGAGTAGCCCTATGATGAATCATGAGAATCAAGTCCAGAAATCCCATGGCCATGGTAGAGTGAAATAATAGAAAGAGTTTCTATTTAGATTTTCACATTGGACTCGAATCGAATGATTACATCATATGACAGAGACTAGGGTTTGACGAGTTTACCTTAACCCTAATCTGATCGGGGCTCAAGATAGAAGAACTTAATCACACAGGTAGCTGCACCAAGAGGTTCGCATTCAGCTCTGATGGGTTGCCACCATATACTGCTAGGTGTCACTGGTGGATTTTGGGAGCAATTAGAATGATTTAGATGATCGATCATTCTAGCTGTTCGAATCAGAAAGAGTTCTGATCCATCGAAAGGAGTTTCGATGATGTCGATGATAGAGATCATGACATATCCCATTACCATACAGAACTGAACCTAACTGGGTCACACAAACAAGGGTTTGAATCTGGTGATCATCAATTGAACTGATCTAGTTCAATTGATCTGAATGAGATTCAATTAGGTTCAAGGAAATCGTGCTAGCACTCGATTGAACCTAACGTTCTTCTTTTGCTATCATAAATAAGTTGTCCTGATCTGAGCCAAAGGAGTTTGTGCTCAATCAGAGGCCTTCATATGGTCTGACTGGAGGTTGTCCAAGTCAGAAAAGGTTGTCTTATTTGTAAGACATTACCTGCCATTTTTTGGTCACCTGCCATTTCTTGTTCTTTGACTTTGGTCAAAAGTCTACCTTTGACTGGTCAAACGTTGACCATTGACACTTTGACTTTTGACCACATGTCATGCACCTATTGGAGAGCTGGTGGGGGCCTGTCCCCCTGCCAGAACCTGGCAAGGAGAAGGGCGCACGCCACCCTAGGCGTGTGCCCAAGTTGGAGGCGCCTAGGAGTCCTTGTTGGACAAGGACTCCATCCTCCTTTTTGGATTCCAATTAGAGTTCTTCTAAGAACCAACTTTGACTGGTCTTAGGCGCCCTCTAAGGAGGAATCCAGGGGACTCTATTCCCACCAATCAGATTTAGATCTGATTTCACAAAGGGTTGTGATTGGTTGGGAAGAAGAGGAGTTGGATCACAGCTTAGTCTATAAATAAGACCCTGCGCCCAACTCAAAAGAAATTCAAATTGAGAAACCCCATGCCCCAAGGCTGCCTCTCCCCTCTTCCTCCATGCCTAAACTTCTCCCCTTCTCCTCTCCACGTCCAAAAGGAGTTTTGGACCTTGGTTGGTGCGATTCCAGATCAAAGAAAGGCGATCAAAAAGAAGAAGGCTGCACTGCTGCAAAGGACGACTGCTGATCTTCAAAAGAGTTTTGAAGATCCTCCAGATCAGATCCAGATCTGATTTTTGGAGATGTGATAGAGAAGAAGAGGATCTCCAGATCCAACCCGAAGTGGATACCGGTAGAGGCCAGGCGCTTGCGTGGCTAGATCCAGAACCTTCCGCTGCAATCAGGATCATCTACAGGGTAATAGGATTACCCAAATCAGGTAAATTAAATTTGATTTAATTTATCTTATTTTATTTTATTTTATTAAAATAATAAGAATTAGATCTAAAATATATCAAGATCTGATTAGGGATCAAGAGAAAAATTTTTGAAATATATCTCTTGATCTGATCAGATCTGAACGAACCTGGACCGGGAAAAATCAGGATTTTCCTTCAACTGGTATCAGAGCCATGGTTCTAAATTGTTTAGATCTGATTTTAAATTTATTTTAATTAGAAAATAAAGTGATTTCAGATGTCACATGAGATGTGATCAGATCTGAAATCAGAAAAAATTAAAATTAAATAATTTGGATCTAAGATTAGAAGATATGCATGACTAGTTCTAGAATAGAATAGTTCTATAGAATAGTCTTTGCATGTTTTTGATTTAATCTGATTAAATCATATTTTAGATCTTTTATTTACTATTTTTTGATATTATAAGTGTTATAATAACATCTGAAAAAATAGTAAATAAAAATTATTTAATTTTTGAATATCATATGAGATATGATTGATGCATGTCTAGACTAGTTGTAGAATAGTTCTACATAATTGTCTAGATTAGAATTTATTTTGATTAGATCAATTTAAATCTAATTTTTTAGATTATTATGAGATAATTTAGATCTGAAAAATATGCATGATTTGATACATGAGATGTATGCAAAATATGCCATGATTAGATCTACTTTATATATGAGATATATGATATAGATCTGATATTATTTTGTAGTATTGAATGTTCCTGATTAAGGCGTTCCTCTTGGCCGTCCGGTCATAAGAATGAAGAAGGATTTAAAGGCCCTCTCTTCCCATTCGATGGGGTGTTCTTATGATGTGTAGGGGTGCTGCGTGTTCGTCCTTAATCAGAAACCCAAAACTTACTTTCTGCAAAACCCTAGATCCTGAAACCCTAGGATTTATTGTGCATATTTTGTTTATGAACCCTACTTAATTAAGAATTAAGTTTATGAAATATTAATTAGGTCTAAAATTGAGAATTTCAGATCTAAGACATATTCATAATACTGGGTTCGGGCTTGGGTAGCTCAATTAGGTCTAAGCGGTTGATCAAACCGAATCAAGAGTTGGTTAGATGGGATCAACAATGCTTAAATTGACCAGCCTAATAGGATTAAGTCTGGGTCAAGATCGAGTCACGATCAAGCAAGACCTAATTAGGCTCAGAGGTTAGAGTCTGGATTGTAGGCTAACCCAATTGGTTCTGACTCAACAATTTGGTGTCTAAGGTAAGTTTGGCACATACGACCGACTGGTTTTTAATTGGAAGCTACTCGACCTGAATGCATTCTTGTACGAGTTAATGGCATATTCCTTCCACCGATCTCACTTACCTGGCCATATCTGTTGACACAGTTCTGATCTGAGGTGGTCAATAATCCGAGCTAACCCATGCCACTAGGTTAGTCATAATTGTTATGACTAAGACAAGTCTAGTTTAATGAGACCTGAATCAATTCTCCCTAAGAAGAGATTAAGTCTGAGGTCTTCCACCATTGTAGATGTGCGGGCC
This sequence comes from Cocos nucifera, assembly GCA_006176705.1. Lineage (NCBI taxonomy): Eukaryota > Viridiplantae > Streptophyta > Magnoliopsida > Arecales > Arecaceae > Cocos > Cocos nucifera. Next base: position 31,426 of record QRFJ01005538.1, on the reverse strand, counting down.
CTTCCCGGGGTTGATTGTTCTCGGCTGGATACAGTGGCTCAGTTGCACCGGGAAAGATGCAACCATGTCTATTAGGCATTGGATGCTATGGGCTGGAGGATGAGTTGGGCTCAATATTTCGGATACGGTGAGAGACTCAATTAGGAACCCAGTCTATGCAAATGGTGGGTCTGACTTAACTAAGGAGTGGATCAATATTTTGGATACGGTGAGATTCATGAATTAGAGACCAAGTTTGGGTGCACCATGATTAGAGAATCATTGAACAAGAGTTGTTCACTCATTGGCTAACCCATCACCAATAACTGTTAGGTGAGGTGATGAGTCAGTTGGTGAGACCGCACCACCCACTAGAAATCATTAATCGTGGAGATTTTTGCATCTCTACAGAGGGAGTGTAGGGATCCGAGAAAATAGTGGGAGCTAATTTGTTTAAAAATAAAATCCCTAAATAAATTGGTCAAGTCAAAATTACAGTATCTAACTAGAATCTTTGACTCTCTACAGGAAAAATGTCTGCGTCCAACCCATTGGCACGTATCCTGGACACACATAGACTGACTGGACCCAATTATAAAGATTGGCTCAGGAACTACAAAATTATTTTGGGTTTCCGAGAAGTTAACCCATGTTTTGGACCAGGACCCTCCCACCTTACCAGCTCGTCCATCCACTTGAACAGAGAGCATCTCTGAAAAAATGGATAGATGAAGATAATAAGGCCAGATATTACATGTTGGGCTCGATGTCTGATGAGCTCCAGCGCCAACATGAAGATATCGGGACTGCTCGCCAAATGTTGGCTCACCTGCAGGAGATGTTTGGTGAACAGAGTCGCGCAGCCAAATATCAAGTCACAAAATGAACTTTTTAAGGCTAAGATGCGTGATGGGCAGTCAGTCCAAGATCACTGTCTGACAATGATCAAGGACATGGAAGAGCTTGAGAAGCTCGGTGTGAAGTTGGACTTGGATCTGCAGAATGATATTATTCTGCAATCCTTGACTGATGCATATGGGCAATTCATCATGAATTACCACATGCATAAACTTCAAAATTCCTTGGCCGAGTTGATGAATATGCTGGTTACCGCTGAGCTTTCTATGAAAGGTTCTAAAGGCTCAGTTCTTGCTATGGAACGGACTTCTTCCAAAAGAAAGTCTTATGGAAAGAAAAAGAAGTCTGTGAAAAAGCAAAAGGTGGAAGGATCAAAGAAGAAGAAGGCAGAACCGAAGAAGAAAGGTCGATGTCAAAGGAAAAGTGTTTCCATTGCAACAGCGACGGCCATTGGAAGCGGAACTGCCCTACTTACCTGGCCACCCTGAAGAACAAGAAGGAAGGTCCTTCTGGAGGTATGCTCGTTATTGAGTCTAACCTTACGGTTTCTTCTGCATCCAGTTGGGTGCTTGACTCTGGTTCTAGTGCTCATCCTGTGCACTTCTATGCAGGGTCTTGAGGATAGCAGGAGGCTGAGGGATGGAGACATGATCCTACGTGTCGGTAATGGAGCAAGAGTTGCTGCAGTAGCCATGTGGGAACATACCCTCTTCGATTACCATCTGGTTTAGACTTAGTTTTAAAAGACTGTTATTATGTGCCTGCAGCTAGCAGGAATTTGATTTCTGTTTCATGCTTAGCACAAGAAGGTTATGTGATCACCTTCTTTAAGGACCATTGTAACATTCTTTATGAAAGAAATAAAATTGCAAATGGTTTTCTTATTAATGGTCTTTATCAGCTACATATTGATGTACCTGTTTAACTATCGAGCAAAACGTGAATGCCAAACGACCTAGGGATAGTCCAAACGACAGATATCTATGGCACCTGAGATTAGGTCATATAGCAGAAGATAGGATCAACAAATTGGAGAAAAATGGGCTATTGAGTCCATTGACTTTTGAGTCATATCCAACTTGTGAATCTTGTCTTCAAGGCAAAATGACTAAACTCCCTTTTGTTGGACATGGGGAGAGGGCCACAGATCTCCTTGCCCTAGTACATACTGATGTGTGCGGCCCATTTGATGTGCCGGCTAGAGGCAATTTTGTCTACTTCATTACCTTTACCGATGATCTGTCTAGGTATGGGTATGTGTATCTTATGAGACACAAGTCTGAAGCCTTTTGAAAAGTTCAAAGAATTCAGACATGAAGTAGAAAAACAAACTGGAAAACCCATTAAGGTTCTTCGATCAGATCGAGGAGGTGAATACCTTAGCCGGGAATTCCTAGACTATCTTAAGGAAAATGGCATAGTCTCTCAATGGACTCCACCAGGAACACCTCAACTCAACGGGGTTTCAGAATGGAGAAATCGGACTCTATTGGATATGGTTCGATCCATGATGAGCTTCACAGACCTCCCTGATTTTCTTTGGGGACATTCATTATTAACTTCAATTTATCTACTGAATAGGGTTCCCTCTAAAACCGTTCCTACCACACCGTATGAGATATGGCACGGTAAGAAACCAAGTCTGAGTCATCTCAGAATTTGGGGTTGTCCGGCTCATGTCAAAAGACAACAAGCAGACAAGTTAGAGTTTAGGTCCTTCAGAGCTCGATTCATAGGATATCCTAAAGAGTCATTAGGATACTATTTCTACATTCCAGAAGACCACAATGTGATTGTGAGTCGACATGCCATATTTCTTGAAAAATAGTTTATTCAAGATAGCGGCATTGGAAAGCAGATTAAGCTTGATGAGAAAGTCTCACAAGCAGAACGAGCTAAGGACCAATTGGAACCAAATCAGGTTGAGCCAATAAGAACACTACCTCCTCCACCTCGTAGATCGGAAAGAGTTTTCCGTCCCCCTGAAAGATACTTAGGTATTATTTCAGAGGACGTAGAGAAAATATTCCTCATAGGTAATGGTGCTCATGGTGATGATCCCAAAACCTACAACGAGGCGATATCAGATATCGACTCCGAGAAATGGCTTGAGGCAATGAAGTCAGAGATCGACTCGATGCACTCAAACCAAGTCTGGACCTTGGTAGATCCACCAGAAGGTATAGTACCTATTGGGTGTAAATGGATCTTCAAGAGAAAGATTGGTGCAGATGGGAATGTGGAGACATTCAAGGCTAGACTGGTGGCAAAAGGTTATAGTCAACGTGAAGGCATTGACTATCAGGATACCTTTTCCCGGTAGCTATGCTAAAATCCATCCGCACATTGCTTGCCGTTGCAGCCTATTTCGATTATGAAATATGGCAAATGGACGTGAAAACGGCATTCTTGAAATGGATATCTTGAGGAAGATATCTATATGGAACAGCCGCTAGGTTTCACATCCAGTGATGCTGATCACAAGGTTTGCAAGCTGCAAAGGTCCATATATGGACTTAAGCAAGCATCTCGGAGCTGGAACACTCGTTTCAATGATGTGATCAAAAAGTTTGGTTTCATCAAAAATGAAGAGGAACCATGTGTTTTCAAAAGGGTCAGTGGGAGCGCTGTTGTCTTCCTCGTATTGTACGTGGATGACATCCTCCTTATTGGGAATGATATTCCCATGTTGACATCAGTCAAGATGTGGTTGTCCAAGGAATTCTCCATGAAAGACCTAGGTGAAGCATCCTTTATTCTAGGAATTAAGGTCTATAGGGATAGACCGAATAGGATGCTAGGACTTTCACAGAAGATGTACATAGAGGAAAGTACTAAAGAGGTTTAGTATGGAAAACTCTAAGAGGGGATTAATACCCTTCAGACATGGTATTCATCTTTCCAAGAAGATGTGCCCCAGCACACCTGAGGAAATAGAATGCATGAGCAAGATCCCTTATGCTTCTGCAATAGGGAGCCTCATGTATGCCATGCTATGTACACGACCTGATATAGCCCATGCTGTGAGTGTCACAAGCAGATATCAGTCAAATCCAGGTGAAGAACACTGGAACTTCTGTGAAATGTATCCTTAAGTACTTGAGAAGAACTAAGGATATGATGTTGGTCTTTGATAATGGAGAACTCCAAGTTCAAGGATACACAGACTCGGACTTCATGTCTGATATAGATGATCGAAAGTCGACATCTGGAAAGTCTGTTTGTGTGCAATGGTGGAGCTGTTAGCTGGAAGAGTTCCAAGCAAACTGTGATAGCAGATTCCACCATGGAAGCAGAATATATAGCTGCATCAGAGGCTGCAAAGGAAGCATTCTGGTACAAGAAGTTTGCTGCAGAAATTGGAGTAATGCCATCAGATGCCATTCCTCTTTACTGCGACAACAATGGCGCCATAGCCCTTGCTAAGGAGCCGAGGTCTCACCAGAAGTCCAAGCACATTGAGCGGCGATATCATCTCATCCGTGATTACCTTGAGAAAGGTTACGTTGAGGTCAAGAGAGTCAACTCCGCAGATAATGTGGCAGACCCACTTACAAAGCCGTTGGGACAACAGAAGATCGAAGCCCACCTTGAGAAGATGGGACTTAGACTTGTAGCCAATTGGCTTTAGGACAAGTGGGAGATTGTTAGATATATGTGCCCTAGAAGCCAGAATTGGCTGACACTTGTAATACACTTCTAGGGGCAAAATTATAATTTTGACTATAATCAATAAAATGGGTTATTTTCTATCACACCTGTGTATTTAGTGTCTGTGATACATCCTTTGAGTTAATGGTAATGATAATTCATATTTTCAAGAGTTGAAAATTTAAGACATGAATAATCATTATTAACTCATAAACAGCTCCTGACCATAGGATCATCATGAGGATGGTGATTGATCCGGAAGGTTGGTGTACGATCGCTTCTCTTTAGTAGATGAGTCTTGAGTCTACGGTGTGGAGACACTGGAGCGAAAGTACAGGTACTCGTTAGAGAACGAGGGCACTGAGCGTGACCATCTCGAGTAGTCATTAGGAAGTCTACCTTCTCGTCAATGACTGACTCGATGCTGCAGTAGTGTGTCTGGTTCTTTGACCTGAGATGCATCGACAGTTCACCTTGAGGGTGTTATAGTTTGACTACACCATTACTCGGTCTCCTAGCCATATGGGACCCTGAGGTGTATGTTGGCTATAGCATGTTCATTGTAGGAACTGGATTGCATCAAGATGGGATCTATCTACCTCGGTGGTAGAGGAGCAGCCCTGTGATAATCATGAGAATCAAGTCCTGAAGCCCATGGCCATGGCAGAGTGAAATAATAGAAAGAGTTTCTATTTAGGTTTTCACATTGGACTCGAATCGAATGATTATATCATATGACAGAGACTAGGGTTTGACGAGTTTACCTTAACCCTAATCTGATCAGGGCTCAAGATAGAAGAACTTAATCACACAGGTAGCAGCACCAAGAGGTTCGCATTCAGCTCTGATGGGTTGCCACCATATACTGCTAGGTGTCACTGGTGGATTTTGGGAGCAATTAGAATGATTTAGATGATCGATCATTCTAGCTGTTCGAATCAGAAGAGTTCTGATCCATCGAAAGGAGTTTCGATGATGTCTATGATAGAGATCATGACATATCCCATTACCATACAGAACTGAACCTAACTGGGTCACACAAACAAGGGTTTGAATCTGGTGATCATCAATTGAGCTAATCTAGTTCAATTGATCTGAATGAGATTCAATTAGGTTCAAGAAAATCGTGCTAGCACTCGATTGAACCTAACGTTCTTCTTTTACTATCACAAATAAGTTGTCCTGACTGAGCCAAAGGAGTTTATGCTCAATCAGAGGCCTTCATATGGTCTAACTGGAGGTTGTCCAAGTTAGAGAAGTTTGTCTTATTTTATAAGACATGACCTGCCATTTTTGGTCACCTGCCATTTTTGGTCCTTTGACTTTGGTCAAAAGTTGACCTTTGACTGGTCAAATGTTGACCATAGATACTTTGACTTTTGTCCACGTGTCACGCACCTATTGGAGAACTGGTGGGGGCCTATCCCCCTACCAGAACCTGGCAAGGAGGAGGGCGCACGCCACCCTAGGCGTGCGCCCAAGTTGGAGGCGCCTTGGAGTCCTTATTGGACAAGGACTCCACCTCCCTTTTGGATTCCAATCAGAGTTCTACTAAGAATCCAGTTTGACTGGTCTTAGGCATCCTCTAAGGAGGAATCTAGGGGACTCTATTCCAACCAATCAGATTTAGATCTGATTTCACAAAGGGTTGTGATTTGTTGAGAATAAGAGGAGTTGGATCACAAGAGGTCTATAAATAAGACCCTGTGCCCAACCCAAAGGAAAAAAGAGATTTCCCACGCGCCAAGGCTGCTTCTTTCCTCTTCCTCCATGCCTAAACTTCTCCTCCTTCTCCTCTCCACGTCCAAAAGAGTTTTGGATTTTGGTTGGTGCGTTCCAGATCAAAAGAAAGGCGATCAAAAGAAGAAGGCTGCACTGCTGCAAAGGACGACTGCTGATCTTCAAAAGGAGTTTTGAAGATCCTCCAGATCAGATCCAGATCTGATTTTTGGAGGACGTGATAGAGAAGAAGAGGATCTCCAGATCCAACTCGAGTGGATATCGGTAGAGGCCAGGTGCTTGCGTGGCTAGATCCAGAACCTTCCGCTGCAATCAGGATCATCTACAGGGTAATAGGATTACCCAAATCAGGTAAATTAAATTTGATTTAATTTATCTTATTTTATTTTATTTATTAAAATAATAAGAATCAGATCTGAAACATATCAAGATCTGATTGGGATCAAGAGAAAAATTTTGAAATATATCTTTTGATCTGATCAGATCTGGACGAACCTGGATCGGGAAATCAGGATTTTCCTTCAAGACTTAATAATGGGCATACCTCTAGAAGGACCTTCCTTCTTGTTCTTCAGGGTGGCCAGGTAAGTAGGACAGTTCCGCTTCCAGTGGCCATCACTGTTGCAATGAAAATACTTTCCTTTGGCAGCGGCTTTCATCTTCGGCTCTACCTTCTTCTTCTTTCCTCCTTCCATCTTTTGCTTTTTCGCAGACTTCTTTTTCTTTTTAGAAGACTTTCTTTTGGAAGAAGTCCATTTCAAAGCAAGAACTGAGCCTTTAGAACCTTTCATGAAAAGCTCAGCGGTGACCAGCATGTTCATTAATTCGATCAAGGAATTTTGAAGTTTATGCATGTAGTAATTCATGATGAATTGCCCATATGCATCAGTCAAGGATTGTAGAATAATATCATTCTGCCTATCCAAGTCTAACTTCATACCGAGCTTCTCAAGCTCTTCCAAGTCTTTGATCATCATCAAACAGTGATCTTGGACTGACTGTCCATCACGCATCTTAGCCTTAAAAAGTTATTTCGTGACTTGATACTTGGCTGCACGACTCTGTTCACCAAACATCTCCTATAGGTGAGCCACCATTTGAAGAGCAGTCCTGATATCTTCATATTGGCGTTGGAGCTCATCAGACATCGAACCCAACATGTAATATTTGGCCTTATTATCTTCATCTATCCATTTTTTGAGAGACTATCTCTGTTTAGTGGATGGATGGGCTAGTAAGGTGGGAGGGTCCTGGTCCAATACATGGGTTAACTTCTCGAAACCCAAAATAATTTTATAGTTTTTGAGCCAATCTTCATAATTGGGTCTGGTCAGTCTATGTGTGTCCAGGATACGTGCCAATGGGTTGGACGCAGATATTTTCTTGTAGAGAGCCAAAGATTCTAGTTAGATGCTATAATTATGACTTGACCAATTTATTTAAAAATTTTATTTTTAAATAAATTAGCTCCCACTATTTTCTCGGATCCCTACACTCCCTTTGTAGAGATACAAAAATCTTCACGATTAATGATTTCTAGTGGATGGTGCGGTCTCACCAACTGACTCATCACCTCACCTAATAGTTATTTATGATGGGTTAGCCAATGAGTGAACAACTCTTGTTCAATGATTTTCTAATCAAGGTGCACCCAAACTTGGTCTCTATTCATGAATCTCACCGTATCCAGAATATTGATCCACTCCTCGGTTAAGTCAGACCCACCATTTGCATAGATTGGATTTCTAATTGAGTCTCTCATCGTATCCAGAATATTGAGCCCAACTCATCCTCCAGCCCATAGCATCCAATGCCTAATAGACATGGTTGCGCCTTTCCGATGCAATTGAGCCACTGTGTCCAGTCGAGAACAATCAACCCCAGAAAGGGCCCGCTCATCTACAATGGTGGAAGACCTCAGACTTAATCTTTTCTTAGGAAGAATTGATTCAAATCTCATTAAACTAGACTTGTCATAGTCATAACAATTATGACTAACCTAGTGGCATGGGTTAGCTCGAATTATTGACCATCTCAAATTAGAATATGGCCAGGTAAGTGAGACCGGTGGAAGGGATATGCCATTAACTCATACAAGAACACATTCAGGTCGAGTAGCTCCCAATTAAAAATTAGTCGGTTGTATGTGCCAAACTTATCTTAGACACCAAATTATTGAGCCAGAACCAATTGGGTTAGCCTATAATCCAGACTCTAACCTCTGAGCCTAATTAGGTCTTGCTTGATCATGACTCGATCTTAACCCAGACTTAATCCTATTAGGCTGGTCAATTTAAGCATTGTTGATCCCATCCAACCAACTCTTGATTCGGTTTGATCAACCGCTTAGATCTAATTAAGCAACCTAAGCCCAAACCCAGTATTATGAATATGTCTTAGATCTAAAATTCTCAATTTTAGATCTAATTAATATTCCATAATCTTAATTCTTAATTAAGAAGGGTTCTCAAATAAAATATGTATAATAAATCCTAGGGTTTTAGGATCTAGGGTTTTGCATAAAGTAAGTTTTGGGTTTCTGATTAAGGACGAATGCGTAGCACCCCTACATATCATAAGAACATTCCATCGGATGGGAGGAGAAGGCCTTTAAACCCTTCTTCACTCTTATGATCGGACGGCCAAGAGGAACGCCTTAATCAGGAACATGCAATATTACAAAATAGTTTTAGATCTATATCATATATCTCATATACATATTATATCTAATCATGGCATATTTTGCATACATCTCATATATCGAATCATGCATATTTTCAGATCTCAATTATCTCATAATAATCTAAAAAATTAGATTTAAATTGATCTTATCAAAATAAATTCTAATCTAGATAATTATGTAGAACTGTTCTACAGCTAGTCTAGACATGCATCAATCATATCTCATATGATGTTTAAAATTAAAAAATTTTTATTTATTATTTTTTATATATTATTATAATAATTATAATATCAAAAAATAATAAATAAATAGATCTAAAATATTATTTAATCAAATTAAATTGTCAACATGCAAGACTATTCTATAGAACTATTCTATTTTAGAACTAGTCATGCATATTTTCTAATCTTAGATCCAAATTATTTAATTTTAATTTTTCTAATTTTAGATCTGATCACATCTCATGTAAAATTTGAAATCATATATTTTCTAATTAGAATAAATTTAAAATTAGATCTAAACACTTTAGAATCTTGGCTCTGATACCAGTTGAAGAAAAATTATGATTTTCTGGATCAGGTTCGTTCAGATTTGATTGGATCAAGAGATATATTTCAAATTTTTTTTTTCTTTAATCCAAATCAAATTTGGGATATTTTAGATCTAATCTTTATTATTTTAATAATTAAAATAAATTTAAATAAATTAAATTAAATTTAATTTACCTTGATGTAGGGTAATCCTATTACCCATTGATGATCCTATAAGTAGCGAAAGGTTCTGGATCTAGCCACGCAAGTGCCTGGTCTCTATCAATATCCACTCAGTCTGGATCTGGAGATTCTCTTATTCTCTATCATGTCTTAAAAAATCAGATCTAGATCTGATTTGGAGGATGTTCAAAACATCTTTCGAAGATCAGCAGTTGTCCTTTGAAGCAGCAGCCTTCTAGCTTTTTGTCACCTTTCTCTTATCTGGATTGCACCAACTTGGATCCCAAACTACTTTGGGTATGGAGAGGAGAGAGAGAAGATGGGCTTAGTATGGAGGAGGAGGAGAGAACCAGCCTTGGGGTGTGGGATTTTTCAATTGCTCTTTGAGTTGGGCGCAGGGTCTTATTTATAGATTATGCATGATCCAACTCCTCTTCTTCCCAACCAATCACAACCTTTTGTGAAATTAGATCTAAATCTGATTGATGGAAATAGAGTCCCTTAGATTCCTCCTTAGATGGCACCTAAGACCAGCCAAACTTGGTTCTTAGAAGAAGTCTAATCGGAATCCAAAAAGGAGATGGAGTCCCTATCCAATAGGGACTCTTGGGCGCCTCCAGCTTGGGCACACGCCAAGGATGGCATGCTTCCTCCTCCTTGCCAGGTTCTAGCAGGGGGACAAGCCCCCACCAGCTCTTCAATAGGTGCATGACACGTGGATAGAAGTCAAAGTATCAATGGTCAACATTTGACCAGTCAAAGGTCAACTTTTGACCAAAGTCAAAGGACGAGAAATGGTAGGTGACCAAAAATGGCAGGTATTATCTTATAAAATAAGACAATCCTTTTTTGACCTAGACAGGCTCCAGTCAGATCAAGTGAAGGCCTCTGATTGAGCACAAACTCCTTTGGCTCAGTCAAGACAACTATTTATGATAGTAAAAGAAGAACGTTAGGTTCAATCGAGTGCTAGCATGATTTTCTTGAACCTAATTGAATCTCATTCAGATCAATTGAACTAGATCAGTTCAATTGATGATCACCAGATTCAAACCCTTATTTATGTGATCCAGTTAGATTCAGTTCTATATGGTAATGGGATATGTCATGATCTCTATCATCGACATCATCGAAACTCCTTTCGATGGATTAAAACTCTTCTGATTCGAACAGCTAGAATGATCGATCATTTAAATCATTCTAATTGCTTCCAAAATCCACCAGTCATACCTAGCAGTATATGGTGGCAACCCATCAGAGCTGAATGCGAACCTCTTGGTGCAGCTACCTGTGTGATTAAGTTCTTCTATCTTGAGCTCCGATCAGATTAGGGTTAAGGTGAACTCATCAAACCCTAGTTTCTATCATATGATGTAATCATTCGATTCAAGTCCGATGTGAAAACCTAAATAGAAACTCTTTCTATTATTTTACTCTACCATGGCCATGGGCTTCTGGACTTGATTCTCATGAACATCATAGGGCTGCTCCTTTACCACCAAGGTAGATAGATTCCATCTTGATGCAATCTAGTTCCTATAATGAACATGCTATAGCCAACATACACCTTAGGGTTCTGGATGGCTAGGAGATCGAGTTATGGTGTAGTCAAACTATAACACCCTCAAGATGAACTGTCGATGCATCTCAGATCAAAGAATCAGACATACCACTGCAGCATCGAGTCAGTCATTGACGAGAAGGTAGACTTCCTAATGACTACTCGAGGTGGTCACGCTCAGTGCCCTCATTCTCTAACAAGTATCTATACTTTCGCTTTGGTGTCTCCACACCATAGACTCAAGACTCATCTACTAAAGAGAAGTGATTGTACACCAACCTTCCAGATCAGTCACCATCCTCGTGATGATCCTATGGTCGGGAGTATTTTATGAGTTAATAATGATTATTCATGTCTTAAATTTTCAACTCTTAAAAATATGAATTATTATTATCATTAACTCAAAGGATGTATCACAGACACTAAATACACATATGTGATACAAAATATCTTATTTTGTTGATTTTAGTCAAAATTATAATTTTGCCCCTAGAAGTGTATTACAAGTGTCAGTCAATTTTGGCTTCTAGGGCACATATATTTAATAGATTTTAGGTGGAAAATGGTTAATTCTTGGTATGATTTTATTGACATGGAGAACTCTTATTTTTTCTCTTCTTCTATAAATATTTTAATAATTTCAAATGGCAAGGTGATCTTGGATGGTCAGTGACTATTTAGTAGGCAAGCATTCACAGCTGATTTAGTTTAGTTGTAGCTGATACTAAAAGTACATTGCAATGCATTATTAAATGATGAATTTGTGCCTCCTTTTTATTTTTATTTTTTTTAATTTTTTAATTTTTTTTAACATTTAAGGTAAGTTCTATCCTGACTAATTTATTGCTCCTGACTAATAAAAAGTGAAATTATAATTTATTATTATTTTTAATTATTTATGGATGTAATTCATGTTGTAGAATTTATTACATAACATTTTCTAAGTTACTGTTTATATCTTGTTGCTTTGATTTATTGCATTATATAATGATAGATCCGTCAATTGATTAGTGTACCTAATCTTCACCACCCGTATATTTATATATTTTTTTGTACGAATGAAAGTATTATATATAATGATTAATTGATTATCTAATTTAGATAGTTTAAAAATTATAAATAATTTTATTGATAATTACAGTAATCAAATGGTATGCTAAGGATTTCAAATAAAATTTTGGATAATATTTTTTTTTGTTCTTCCTACATGGGAGAATTAAGAGAAAATGATGCCAAAATTTTTTTTGATCCCTATTGCATATCATTTAATTACTATAATAAATTTATAGAATTAATATAATTTTTGAATGGGATAGGACCTATCTTTACTTATTAGTTGGTGATAGGATGCATTTAATTAGATGTATATGAAATATCTATTTATAGTCAGTTATGGCTTATGAGTTATTTACAATGCATTGATATATAATTTAAGTTCTACACATGATTTAATTGTAGCATCATCATTTTTAAAATGGATAAGAGGTGGATGAAGTTTAGTAGGCTCTCGTCAAAATATGAGGCTGTACTTTAAAAATTTTTTGATTTTATCATAAAAAATTTGGAAACCATGGACTTATCCAATGTCCTTATAAAAAGTGTATGGGTCGGCCATGGCTATCTTATCAAGATGTAAATGATCACCTCACTATTTATAGCTTTAAAGTTGATTATGAAATTTATTGGGATCAACATAGTGAGGGTAGGTTGCAAGAAGGCGATCAACATGATGGGAGAGTGAAACAAATGATTCATGATATTTTTTTGTTTATTGGCCATAATGATGGTGAATCTACATTCATGTCTGATCTTGTGGTTGGTGGAATGACAAACAGTGAGGATGTTAAGAAGATCCCCAAGTTGATGGAGGATGCTAATATTTTGTTGTATCCTAGGTATGAAAAGATGGTAAAGCTGGAGTTCTTAATCCGATTGTATCATGCAAAATACTCCAATGGGTTCAGTAATAATAGAGTGAACTACATACTAGAGCTTTTGGGAGATATTCTTTTGGATGATGCATAAATTTTGAAGAATAATTATGAGACATCAAAGATTATTGAAAAGCTGGGCTTTACTTACATCAAGATACATGCATGTTCCAATAATTGCATGCTCTATTGGAAGGGGGACGTTAATCGAAATAAGTGCACGAGGTGTAGTGTATCAAGATGAAAATAGAATAAAGATGGCACATCGACCCATGTACCTCAAAAGTTGATGTGACACTTTTCTTTGATTCTGAGACTACAAAAGTTATTTATGTCGGTAAGAACATCGAAGGACATGAGATGGCATGAAGAGGAACGAACAAAAGATGATGCATTGAGGCATCCAGCCAATGGAGAGGCATGACATAAGTTTAATAAAATACATCCTGACTTTGCACAAGAGATACGTAATGTGAGGTTGGGCTTGTCATGCAACCGTTTCAATTTGTTCAAGCATATGAATACCGCCCATAGTGTATGGCCACTGTTTATTTATGTTTACAACCTTCCACCTATTGGAAAATATATTCCAAAGCCAATCATCAGCCTATTGATGGTTGAACTATATTATAATTATAATTAATTTATTAATTAATAAAATATATTTTTAATATTTTTTATCATAATTTTTTATCTTCTAAAAAACTTTATTATTATGATGAAGTCCTTAGGACTATCTAGGTTCGATAAAGAGAGGATTTATTGATTAATCCTTAAAACTGTTCACGATCAAATGATAGGCTGTTAATAAGGATGACAACATCTATCAAGCCTAGGTTACTATATGCCATATAGATTGATTGTCCTCTTAGCCAAGGAGTGTGGAGACACTGGTATGGTATACAGGTGAGATGTAGGATCACTTAACATGACCAACTTCAGAGCATTCTACTATCGAGAATGTCTCTAATGGGATATAAGTATAAGTATCTCTTAGACCTGAGATCACCTTAGTGGCTTACAAGCAATATACTGTGCTTTGGTACTAGACTAAGTGAATTTCTAATTCAATAATGGAAGGATTCTGAGCATAGTCAAGTACTTACAAAATCAGTGTGTGATCAAGATGGAATTGAACACTCCAAGAGTTGGAGAAGAATGTATCACTGTATTTAAATATAGCAAAACCTGTACAATTTGGTGTGGTGCTCCCAAGCCTTGGGGGGCTTAGAGAGGAGCCAACATGGGGCCACGAAAGGAGCCAAGTGTTGGCTCCGGAATCTAGGATGGGTATGGTCCTAGAGCTAGGATAGAAGTTATCCTAGGTGAAGGCGGTGTGTAGCCCTGCACGGACTCAAGGTTTAGGTATGAGGATCTTGAGGTGCTTGATAGGTGCTTTGGAGATCTGAAACATAAGATGGAGCAAAGTATTAGGATTTGATGTCTCGAATTCAATCCACAATAAGAAGAGAATTAGTTTTTAGTACAACAATCAGGCTAGCTCTGATATGCGATTGAGCTGGCTCGGATTGAGATTGAGCCAGCTCGAACCATAGTCGAGCCAACTCTCTCAGGCAGACAGATAGCAGGAGTTCGGATGAGAGGCAGTCGAGCTACCTCGACCCCTGACCGAGCTAGCTCGATGGAGGTGAACAGAACATGATAGGATTTTCTTTGTTTGGACTCGGATTATGATTAATCCAAGGGATCTATGGGAGTTGCACATGGACCACAGGATCTAGTAGCCATGGAGGATTGCGGTCATGATATGAAGGTCGAAAAATATTTTAAGACTCTATGAAGGACATATTGGACTTATATTAGGAGAGAAAGCCCTATTAGGATGCCTGTGAACTGCTGAGAAGAGGATTCTCATTCTTTTTAAAGGATTGAGATACTGTAGAGCAGAAAAGATGGTGCATGTGGCATGAGAGGCATGTAGAGAGGCTCAGAAAGCCATCGAGCTTGACAGAGCGCTGAGTACGTGTAGCCTGTGAGAGAGAGAAGCAACAGGTGCATAGCATCCAACGAGGATGCTGTGAGGGCAGAGCATCTTGTAGCTTCTATGGATCTCCTTGGGATTCTGAGAGTGCTTTTTTAAGGATAGCTTCCAGTTGAGAGAGATTTATGTATGGTGAGTTGAGAGTGGGTGTTCTTCTCTTGTACCTATTTTTCTCTTTCATAGTGAAGCTTTGCATGCTCCATGGAGGCGAGTCTTTAGGTTGATCCATGTATTTAATTATTTTCTTATTTTATTTCTTCCTTCTTTCTATCATAATAATTTGGTACTAGATTCTTAACAAGCGGTATTAGAGTAGCTGATATCCCAATAGTTTGGTATCAGAGCGAGTTGATATCATAATAATTGATATCAGAGCCAGATAATACTGGAGCACAGATTGTAGTAGTGGATAGAGATTGAAGAATATGGAGAAGACATGCATAATTAAGGTGGAGATCAATAGGTTCGATAGGAAGGATAATTTTTTCTTATGGCAAGCAAGGATAAAGAACGTCTTCATCCAACATGGGTTGATCGATGCTCTCTTGTATGACGAGATGTCAGCCACTATAGAGGTGAAGGATTGGAAGTAGATCTAGATGTAAGTGGTAAGCACTATCCGCTTGTACCTAATGGATGATGTGGTGATCCATGTACTTGGTGAGACTTTTTCGATGGTACTATGTGAAGGAGAAATCCTGATTTTTTGGATCAGGTTCATTCAGATCTGATCAGATCAAGAGAGATATTTTAAAAATTTCTCTCAAGCATCCATATCAGATCTAAGATGTTTCAGATTTAATTTTATAGATCTAATAAAATAAATTAAATCTAATGTAATTTATACCTTGATGTGGGTAATCCGATTACCCTTTGATGATCCTGCTGATTTTCTGAGGTTCTGGATCTAGCCATGCAAGTGCCTGACCTCTATTGGTATCCACTCAGGCTGGATCTAGAGATCTTCTCCTTCTTTATCACCTCTCCAAAAATTAGATTTGGATCTGATTTGGAGGATCTTCAAAACTCCTTCTGAAAATCAATAGTCGTCTCTACAGTAGTGCTGCCTTCTTCCTTTCTTGTCAGTCTTTTCTTGCCTGGATCACACCAAACTGGAGTCCAACTTTCCTTGGGCATGGAGAGGAGAGAGAGGATCAGAAGATGACATGGAGGAGGGAGAGGGGCAGTCTTGGGGCTTGGGCTAAGAGGAACTCTCTTGAAGTTGGGCGCAGACATGGTTTATTTATAGACCCTACTATGCCATGCAGTGCCACATCATCCTGGCCAATCACGTTGCTTCGTGCAATCAGATCTAAATCTGATTGGTGGGATGACATCAGCTGATCCAATCAGATGAGAGCTCCATAAATTCATCCTTAGATGGTGCCTAAGATTGGTCAAAGTCTATAGCTAAGGGTCACCTAAGTTGAATCCAAGAAGCAACCTGGAGTACCATCCGTATGGGACTCCAGGCATCCCAATCCATGGGCGCACGCCATCCTAGGCATGCACCCCCTCCTTTCTAAATTTCAGTAAGGGCACAAGTCCCTATCTGCTCTCCAATAAATGCATGATACATGGGCAGATGTCCAAGGGTCAAAGGTCAAAGTTTGACCAAAGTCAAAGGATAAGAATTAGCAGGTGATGAAAAATGGCAGGTGTTGTCTCAAATTTGTCTCATAAATTAGGACAACCCTTTTCTAACCTAGACAAGCTCCAGTTAGACCAAGTAAAGGTACCTGAGTGAGCACAAGCACATTTGGCTCAGTTGAGATAACTTTTAATGATAGTAAAAGGAGAATGTTAGGTTCAATCAGGTGCTAGCACGATTTCCTTGAACCTATTTGAATCTAATTCAAATCAATTAAACTAGGTTAGTCTAATTGATGATATCTAGATCTAAACTCTTATTTGTATGATCTAGTTAGATTTAGTTTTGTATGGTAATGGGATATATCATGATCTCCATCATCGACATCATCAAAACTTTTTTCGATGGATCAGAACTCTTCTGATTCAGACAACTAAAATGATCGATCATCTAAATCATTCTAATTGCTCCCAAAATCCACTAGTGACACCTAGCAGTATATGGTGGCAACCCAACAAATTAAAAATGAACCTCTCGGTGTAGCTACTTGTGTGATTAAGTTCTTCTATCTTGAGCCCCGATCAGATTAGGGTTAAGGTAAACTCGTCAAACCCTAATTTCTATCATATGATTTAATCATTCGATTCAAGTTCAATGTGAAATATTTCACTCTCTGCCATGGCCATGGGCTTATGGACTTGATTCTCATGATCATCATAGGACTGCTCCTCATCCATCGAGGTAGATAGATTCCTTCTTGGTGCAATCAAATTCCTACAATGAACATGCTATAGCCAACATACTGAAGGGAAATCTTGATTTCTCGGACCAGGTTCGTTCAGATCTAATCGGATCAAGAGATATATTTAAAATTTTTTTTTCTTTGATCTAAACTAGATCTAAAACATTTTAGATCTGATTCTTATTATTCTAATAATGAAAATAAAATCTAGATAAATTAATTCAAATTTAATTTACCTTGATGTAGGGTAATCCTATTACCCGTTGATGATCCTGTAAGCAGTGGAAGGTTCTAAAATTAGCAACGCAAGTGCCTGGCCTCTACCGATATCCACTCAGGCTAGATCTAGAGATCCTCTTCTTCTCTATCATGTCTCCAAAAATTAGATCTGAATCTAATTTGGAGGATCTTCAAAATATCTTTCGAAGATCAGCAGTTGTCCTTTGCAGCAGCGCAGCCTTCTAGCTTTCTGTCGTCTTTCTCTCATATGGATTGCACCAACTTGGATCCCAAACTACTTTGGGCATGGAGAGGAGAGGGAGAAGATGGTCTATGATATGGAGAAGGAGGAGAGAGGTAGTCCTTGGGGTGTGGGATTTCTCAATTGTAATTGCATCTTAGAATCTGAGTTGGGCGCAGGATCTTATTTATAGGACTAAGCGTGATCCAACTCCTCTTCTTCCCAACCAATTATAACCCTTTGTGAAATCAGATCTAAATATGATTGGTAGGAATAGAGTTCCTTGGATTCCTCCTTAGATAGCGCCTAAGATTAGTCAAACTTGGTTCTTAGGAGAAGTCTAATCGAAATCCCAAAAGGAGATGGAGTCCCTGTCCAATAGGGACTCCTAGGTGCCTCCAACTTGGGCGCACGCCACCCTTGGCGTGCGCCCTCCTCCTTGCCAAGTTCTGGTAGGAGAACAAGCCTTCAAGCATGCGCCCTCTTCCTTGCTAGGTTCTGGCAGGAGGACAAGCCTCCACCAGCTCTCCAATAGGTGCATGACACATGGACAGAAGTCAAAGTATCAATGGTCAACATTTGACCAGTCAAAGGTCAACTTTGGACCAAAATCAAAGGGCGAGAAATGACAGATGACCAAAAATGGTAGGTATTATCTTACAAAATAAGACAACCCTTTTTTTGATCTAGACAGCCTCCTAGTCAGATTAAGTGAAGGCCTCTGATTGAGCACAAACTCCTTTGGCTCAGACAGGACAACTTATTTATGATAGCAAAAGAAGAATGTTAGGTTCAATCGAGTGCTAGCATGATTTCCTTGAACCTAATTGAATCTCATTCAGATCAATTGAACTAGATCAGTTTAATTGATGATCACTAGATTCAAACCCTTGTTTGTGTGACCCAGTTAGGTTTAGTTCTATATGGTAATGGGATATGTCATGATCTCTATCATCGACATCATCGAAACTCCTTTCGATGGATCAGAACTCTTCTGATTCGAACAGCTAGAATGATCTATCATCTAAATCATTCTAATTGCTCCCAAAATCCACCAGTGACACCTAGCAGTATATGGTGGCAACCCATCAGAGCTGAATGCGAACCTCTTGGTGCAGCTACCTGTGTGATTAAGTTCTTCTATCTTGAGCTCCAATCAGATTAGGGTTAAGGTGAACTCGTCAAACCCTAGTCTCTGTCATATGATGTAATCATTCGATTCAAGTCTGATGTGAAAACCTAAATAGAAACTCTTTCTATTATTTCACTCTGCCATGGCCATGGATTTCTAGACTTGATTCTCATGATCATCATAGGGCTGCTCCTCTACCACCGAGGTAGATAGATTCCATCTTGATGCAATCCAGTTCCTATAATGAACATGTCATAGCCAACATACACCTCAGGATTCCATATGGCTAGGAGACTGAGTAATGGTGTAGTCAAACTATAACACCCTCAAGGTGAACTGTCGATGCATCTCAGATCAAAGAACCAGACACACCACTGCAGCATCGAGTCAGTCATTGACGAGAAGGTAGACTTCCCTAATGACTACTCGAGGTGGTCACGCTCAGTGCCCTCGTTCTCTAACGAGTACCTATACTCTTGCTCCGGTGTCTCCACACCATAGACTCAAGACTCATCTACTAAAGAGAAGTGATTGTACACCAACCTTCCGGATCAATCACCATCCTCGTGATGATCCTATGGTCAGGAGCATTTTATGAGTTAATAATGATTATTCATGTCTTAAATTTTCAACTCTTGAAAATATGAATTATCATTACCATTAACTCAAAGGATGTATCACAGACACTAAATACACATATGTGATAGAAAATAACCCTTTTTATTGATTATTAGTCAAAATTATAATTTTGCCCCTAGAAGTGTATTACAAGTGTCAGCCAATTCTGGCTTCTAGGGCACATATATCTAACAATCTCCCACTTGTCCTAAAGCCAATTGGCTATAAGTCTAAGTCCCATCTTCTCAAGGTGGGCTTCGATCTTCTGCTGGCCCAACGGCTTTGTAAGTGGGTCTGCCACATTATCTGCGGAGTTGACTCTCTTGACCTCGACATAACCCTTCTCGAGGTAATCGCGGATGAGGTGGTATCGCCGCTCAATATGCTTGGATTTCTGATGAGACCTCGGCTCCTTAGCAAGGGCTATGGCGCCATTGTTGTCGCAGTATAGAGGAATGGCATCTGATGGCATTACTCCAATTTCTGCAGCAAACTTCTTGTACCAGAATGCTTCCTTCGCAGCTTCTGATGCAGCGATATATTCTGCTTCCATGGTGGAATCTGCTATCACCGTTTGCTTGGAACTCTTTCAGCTGATAGCTCCACCATTGCACACAAACAGACTCCCAGATGTCGACTTTCGATCATCTATATCGGACATGAAGTCAGAGTCTGTGTATCCCTGGACCAGGAGTTCTCCGTTACCAAAGACCAGCATCATATCCTTAGTTCTTCTCAAGTACTTAAGGATACATTTCACAGAAGTCCAGTGTTCTTCACCTGGATTTGACTGATATCTGCTTGTGACACTCACAGCATGGGCTATATCAGGTCGTGTACATAGCATGGCATACATGAGGCTCCCTATTGCAGAAGAATAAGGGATCTTGCTCATGCGTTCTATTTCCTCAGGTGTGCTGGGGCACATCTTCTTGGAAAGATGAATACCATGTCTGAAGGGTATTAATCCCCTCTTAGAGTTTTCCATACTAAACCTCTTTAGTACTTCCTCTATGTACATCTTTTGTGAAAGTCCTAGCATCCTATTCGGTCTATCCTTATAGACCTTAATTCCTAGAATAAAGGATGCTTCACCTAGGTCTTTCATGGAGAATTCCTTGGACAACCACATCTTGACTGATGTCAACATGGGAATATCATTCCCAATAAGGAGGATGTCATCCACATACAATACGAGGAAGACAACAGCGCTCCCACTGACCCTTTTGAAAACACATGGTTCCTCTTCATTTTTGATGAAACCAAATTTTTTGATCACATCATTGAAACGAGTGTTCCAGCTCCGAGATGCTTGCTTAAGTCCATATATGGACCTTTGCAGCTTGCAAACCTTGTGATCAGCATCACTGGATGTGAAACCTAGCGGCTGTTCCATATAGATATCTTCCTCAAGATATCCATTCAAGAACGCCATTTTCACGTCCATTTGCCATATTTTGTAATCGAAATAGGCTGCAACAGCAAGCAATGTGCGGATGGATTTTAGCATAGCTACTGGGGAAAAAGTATCCTGATAGTCTATGCCTTCGCGTTGACTATAACCTTTTGCCACCAATCTAGCCTTGAATGTCTCCACATTCCCATCTGCACCAATCTTTCTCTTGAAGATCCATTTACATCCAATAGGTACTATACCTTCTGGTGGATCTACCAAGGTCCAGACTTGGTTTGAGTGCATCGAGTCAATTTCTGACTGCATTGCCTCTAGCCATTTCTCGGAGTCGATATCTGATATCGCCTCATTGTAGGTTTTGGGATCATCACCATGAGCACCATTACCTATGAGGAACATTTCCTCTACATCCTCTGAAACAATACCTAAGTATCTTTCAGGGGGACGGGAAACTCTTTCCGATCTACGAGGTGGAGGAGGTAGTGTTCTTATTGGCTCAACCTGATTTGGTTCCACTTGGTCCTTAGCTCGTTCTGCTTGTGAGACTTTCTCATCAAGCTTGATCTGCCTTCCAATGCCGCTATCTTGAATAAACTATTTTTCAAGAAATATGGCATGTCGACTCACAATCACATTGTGGTCTTCTGGAATGTAGAAATAGTATCCTAATGACTCTTTAGGTTATCCTATGAATCGAGCTCTGAAGGACCTAAACTCTAACTTGTCCGCTTGTTGTCTTTTGACATGAGTCGGACAACCCCAAATTCTGAGATGACTCAGACTTGGTTTCTTACCGTGCCATATCTCATATGGTGTGGTAGGAACGGTTTTAGAGGGAACCCTATTCAGTAGATAGATTGAAGTTAACAATGAGTGTCCCCAAAGGAAATCAGGGAGGTCTGTGAAGCTCATCATGGATCGAACCATATCTAATAGAGTTTGATTTCTCCATTCTAAAACCCCATTGAGTTGAGGTGTTCCTGGTGGAGTCCATTGAGAGACTATGCCATTATCCTTGAGATAGTCTAGGAATTCCCTGCTAAGGTATTCACCTCCTCGATCTGATCGAAGAACCTTAATGGGTTTTTCTGTTTGTTTTTCTACTTCATGTCTGAATTCTTTGAACTTTTCAAAGGCTTCAGACTTGTGTCTCATAAGATACACATACCCATACCTAGATAGATCATCGATAAAGGTAATGAAGTAGACAAAATTGCCTCTAGCCGGCACATCAAATGGGCCGCACACATCAGTATGTACTAGGGCAAGGAGATCTGTGGCCCTCTCCCCATGTCCAACAAAAGGGAGTTTAGTCATTTTGCCTTGAAGACAGGATTCACAAGTTGGATATGACTCGGAAGTCAATGGACTCAATAGTCCATTTTTCTCCAATTTGTTGATCCTATCTTCTGCTATATGACCTAATCTCAGGTGCCATAGATATCTGTCGTTTGGACTATCCCTAGGTCGTTTGGCATTCACGTTTTGCTCGATAGTTAGAACAGGTACATCAATATGTAGCTGATAAAGACCATTAATAAGGAAACCATTTGCAATTTTATTTCTTTCATAAAGAATGTTACAATGGTCCTTAAAGAAGGTGATCACATAACCTTCTTGTGCTAAGCATGAAACAGAAATCAAATTCCTGCTGGCTGCAGGCACAAAATAACAGTCTTTCAAAACTAAGTCTAAACCGGATGGTAATCGCAGAGGGTATGTTCCCATGGCTACTGCAGCAACTCTTGCTCCATTACCAACGCGTAGGATCTTGTCTCCATCCCTCAGCCTCCTGCTATCCTCAAGACCCTGCATAGAAGTGCACAGATGAGCACTAGAACCAGAGTCAAGCACCCAACTGGATGCAGAAGAAACCGTAAGGTTAGACTCAATAACGAGCATACCTCCAGAAGGACCTTCCTTCTTGTTCTTCAGGGTGGCCAGGTAAGTAGGGCAGTTCCGCTTCCAATGGCCGTCGCTGTTGCAATGGAAACACTTTCCTTTGCCATCGACCTTTTTCTTCGATTCTGCCTTCTTCTTCTTTGATCCTTCCACCTTTTGCTTTTTCACAGACTTCTTTTTCTTTCTAGAAGACTTTCTTTTGGAAGAAGTCCTTTTCATAGCAAGAACTGAGCCTTTAGAACCTTTCATAAAAAGCTCAGTGGTGACCAGCATGTTCATTAATTTGGCTAAAAAATTTTGAAGTTTATGCATGTGGTAATTCATGATGAATTGCCCATATGCATCAATCAAGGATTACAGAATAACATCGTTCTGCAGATCCAAGTCTAACTTCACATCGAGCTTCTCAAGCTCTTTCAAGTCTTTGATCATCATCAGACGATGATCTTGGGTTGACTGCCCATCGTGCATCTTAGCCTTAAAAAATCTTTTTGTGACTTGATACTTCGCTGCGCCACTCTGTTCACCAAACATCTCCTGCAGGTGAGCCAATATTTGACGAGCAGTCCCAATATCTTCATGTTGGTGCTGGAGCTCATCAGACATCGAGCCCAACATGTAATATCTAGCCTTATTATCTTCGTCTATCGATTTTTTAGAGATGCTCTCTGTTCAGTGGATGGACGAGCTGGTAAGGTGGGAGCGTCCTAGTCCAATACACGGGTTAACCTCTCGGAACCTAAAATAATTTTGTAGTTCCTAAGCCAATCTTTATAATTGGGTCCGGTCAGTCTATGTGCGTCCTGGATACGTGCTAATGGGTTGGACATAGATATTTTTCTGTAGAGAGTTAAAGATTCAAGTTAGATACTGTAATTATGACTTGATCAATTTATTTAGAAATTTTATTTTTAAACAAAATAGCTCCCACTATTTTCTCGGATCGCTATACTCTCTCTGTAGAGATGCGAAAATCTCCATGATTAATGATTTCTAGTGGGTGGTGCAGTCTCACCTAATAATTATTGGTGATGGGTTAGCCAATGAGTGAACTACTCTTGTTCAATGATTCTCTAATTATGGTGCACCCAAACTTGGTCTCTAATCCAAGAATCTCACCGTATCTAGAATATTGATCCACTCCTTAGTTAAGTCAGACCCACCATTAGCACAGACTGAATTCCTAATTGAGTCTCTCATCGTATCTGAAATATTGAGCCCAACTCATCCTCCAGCCCATAGCATCCAATGCTTAATAGACATGGTTGCATCTTCCCGATGCAACTGAGCCACTGTATCCAGCCAAGAACAATCAACTCTAGAAAGGACCCACACATCTACAATGGTGGAAGACCTCAGACTTAATCTCTTCTTAAGGAGAATTAATTCAGGTCTTATTAAACTAAACTTATCATAATCATAACAATTATGACTAACCTAGTGGCATGGGTTAGCTTGGATTATTGACTACCTTAAATCAGAACTGAGTCAATAGATATAGCCAGGTAAGTGAGATCGATGGAAGGGACATGCCATTAACTCATACAAGAACGTAATTAGGTTGAGTAGCTCCCAATTAAAAATCAGTCGGTCATATGTGCCAAACTTACCTTAGACACCAAATTATTGAGTCAGAATCAATTGGATTAGTCTACAATCCAGACTCTAACCTCTGAGCCTAATTAGGTCTTGCTTGATCGTGACTCGATCTTGACCCAAACTTAATCCTATTAGGCTGGTCAATTTAAGCATTGTTGATCCCATCTAACCAACTCTTGATTTGGTTTGATCAACCGCTTAGACCTAATTAAGCTACCCAAGCCCGAACCCAGTATTATGAATATGTCTTAGATCTAAAATTCTTAATTTTAGACCTAATTAATATTCCATAATCTTAATTCTTAATTAAGTAGGGTTCATAAATAAAATATGCACAATAAATTCTAGGGTTTCAGGATCTAGGGTTTTGCAGAAAGTAAGTTTTGGATTTCTGATTAAGGACGAACATGCAGCACCCCTACACATCATAAGAACACCCCATCGAATGAGAAGAGAGGGCCTTTAAACCCTTCTTCGTTCTTATGACCGGACGACCAAGAGGAACGCCTTAATCAGGAACATTCAATACTACAAAATAGTTTTAGATCTATATCATATATCTCATATATAAATTAGATCTAATCATGGCATATTTTGCATACATCTCATGTATCGAATCATGCATATTTTCAGATCTAAATTATCTCATAATAATCTAAAAAATTAGATTTAAATTGATTTATCAAAATAAATTCTAATCTAGATAATTATGTAGAACTATTCTACAACTAGTCTAGACATGCATCAATCATATCTCATATGATGTTCAACAAATTAAATAATTTTTATTGCTATTTTTTAGATGTTATTATAATACTTATAATATTAAAAAATAGTAAATAAATAGATCTAAAATATAATTTAATTAGACTAAATTAAAAATATGTAAGACTATTCTATAGAATAATTCTATTTTAGAACTAGTCATGCATATTTTCTAATCTTAGATCCAAATCATTTAATTTTAATTTTTTCTAATTTTAGATCTGATCACATCTCATGTGACATTTAAAATCACTTATTTTTTGATTAAAATAAATTTAAAATAAGATCTAAATACTTTAGAACCTTGGCTCTGATATCAGTTGAAGGGAAATCCTAATTTTTCGGATCAGGTTCGTTCAAATCTAATCGAATCAAGAGATATATTTCAAAAATTTTTCTCTTTGATCCGAATCAGATCTAGAATATTTTAGATCTAATTTTTATTATTCTAAAAAAAAAATAAAATCTAGATAAATTAAATTAAATTTAATTTACCTTGATGTAGGGTAATCCTATTACCCGTTGATGATCCTATAAGTAGTGGAAGGTTCTGGAATTAGCCACGCAAGTGCCTGGTTGAAGGGAAATCCTGATTTCTCGGTCCAGGTTCATTCAGATCTAATCAGATCAAGAGATATATTTCAAAAATTTTTCTCTTGATTTCAATCATATCTTAATATATTTCAGATCTAATTCTTATTATTTTAATAAAATAGAAATTAAAAGATAAATTAAATCAAATTTAATTTACCTGATCTGGGTAATCCTATTACCCTGTTGATGATCCTGTTTGCAGCGGAAGGTTCTGGATCTTAGCCACGCAAGCGCCTGGCCTCTACCGGTATCCACTCAGGTTGGATCTGGAGATCCTCTTCTTCTCTATCATGCCTCAAAAAATTAGATCTGAGATCTGATTTGGAGGATCTTCAAAACTCTTTTGAAGATGAGCAGTCGTCCTTTGCAGCAGCGCAGCCTTCTTGTTTTTGATCGCCTTTCTTTGATCTGAATCGCACCAACCAAGGTCCAAAACTCCTTTTGGACGTGGAGAGCAAGGGGAGAAGAGACTATGGTGTGAGAAGGAGGGGAGAGGCAGCCTTGGGGCATGTGGAGAAACTCATGATCTCAATTGCATCTCTCTAATCTGAGTTGGGTACAAGGGTCTTATTTATAGACTAAGCTGTGATCCAACTCCTCTTCTTCCCAACCAATCACAACCCTTTGTGAAATCAGATCTAAATCTGATTGGTGGGAATAGAGACCCCTGGATTTCTCCTTAGAGGGCGCCTAAGACCAGTCAAAGTTGGTTCTTAGAAGAACTCTAATTGGAATCCAAAAAGGAGATGGAGTCCTTGTCCAATAAGGACTCCTAGGCGCCTCCAACTTGGGCACACGCCTAGGGTGGCGTGCGCCCTTCTCCTTGCCAGGTTCTGGTAGGGGGACGGGCCCCCACCAGCTCTCCAATAGGTGCATGATATGTGGTCAAAAGTCAAAGTGTCAATGGTCAACGTTTGACCAGTCAAAGGTAGACTTTTGACCAAAGTCAAAGAACAAGAAATGGTAGGTGACCAAAAATGGCAGGTAGTGTCTTACAAATAAGACAACATTTTCTGACTTGGACAACCTCCTGTCAGACCATATGAAGGCCTCTGTTTGAGCACAAACTCCTTTGGCTCAGACAGGACAACTTATTTATGATAGGCAAAAGAAGAACGTTAGGTTCAATCGAGTGCTAGCACGATTTTCCTTGAACCTAATTGAATCTCATTCAGATCAATTGAACTAGATTAGTTCAATTGATGATCACCAGATTCAAACCCTTGTTTGTGTGACCCAGTTAGGTTCAGTTCTGTATGGTAATGGGATATGTCATGATCTCTATCATCGACATCATCGAAACTCCTTTCGATGGATTAGAACTCTTCTTGATTCGAACAGCTAGAATGATCGATCATCTAAATCATTCTAATTGCTCCCAAAATCCACCAGTGACACCTAGCAGTATATGGTGGCAACCCATCAGAGCTGAATGCGAACCTCTTGGTGCAGCTTCCTGTGTGATTCAGTTCTTCTATCTTGAGCCCCGATCAGATTAGGGTTTAAGGTGAACTCGTCAAACCCTAGTCTCTGTCATATGATGTAATCATTCGATTCGAGTCCAATGTGAAAATCTAAATAGAAACTCTTTCTATTATTTCACTCTACCATGGCCATGGATTTCTGAAACTTGATTCTCATGATCATCATAGGGCTACTCCTCTACCACCGAGGTAGATAGATTCCATCTTGATGCAATCCAGTTCCTACAATGAACATGTCATAGCCAACATACACCTCAGGGTTCCATATGGCTAGGAGACCGAGTAATGGTGTAGTCAAACTATAACACCCTCAAGGTGAACTACCGATGCATCTTATGTCAAAGAACCAGACACACTACTGCAGCATCGAGTCAGTCATTGACGAGAAGGTAGACTCCCTAATGACTACTCGAGGTGGTCACGCTCAGTGCCCTCGTTCTCTAACGAGTACCTGTACTCTTGCTCTGATGTCTCCACACCATAGACTCAAGACTCATCTACTAAAGAGAAGCGATTGTACACCAACCTTTCGGATCAATCACCATCCTCGTGATGATCCTATGGTCAGGAGCAATTTATGAGTTAGTAATGATTATTCATGTCTTAAATTTTCAACTCTTGAAAATATGAATTATCATTATCATTAACTCAAAGGATGTATCACAGACACTAAATACACATATGTGATAGAAAATAACCCATTTTATTTATTTTAGTCAAAATTATAATTTTGCCCCTAGAAGTGTATTACAAGTGTCAGCCAATTCTGGCTTCTAGGGCACATATATCTAACAATCTCCCACTTGTCCTAGAGCCAATTGGCTACAAGTCTAAGTCCCATCTTCTCAAGGTGGGTTTCGATCTTCTGCTGGCCCAACGGCTTTGTAAGTGGGTCTGCCACATTATCTGCGGAGTTGACTCTTTTGACCTCGACATAACCCTTTTCAAGGTAATCACGGATGAGGTGGTATCGCCGCTCAATATGCTTGGATTTCTAGTGAGACCTCGGCTCCTTAGCAAGGGCTATGGCGCCATTGTTGTCGCAGTATAGAGGAATGGCATCTGATGGCATTACTCCGATTTCTGCAGCAAACTTCTTGTATCAGAATGCTTCCTTCGCAGCTTCTGATGCAGCGATATATTCTGCTTCCATGGTGAAATCTGCTATCACCATTTGCTTGGAACTCTTCCAGCTGATAGCTCCACCATTCACACAAACAGACTCCAAGATGTCGACTTTCGATCATCTATATCGGACATGAAGTCCGAGTCTGTGTATCCCTGGACCAGGAGTTCTCCGTTACCAAAGACCAGCATCATATCCTTAGTTCTTCTCAAGTACTTAAGGATACATTTCACAGAAGTCCAGTGTTCTTCACCTAGATTTGACTGATATCTGCTTGTGACACTCACAGCATGGGCTATATCAGGTCGTGTACATAGCATGGCATACATGAGGCTCCCTATTGCAGAAGCATAAGGGATCTTGCTCATGCATTCTATTTCCTCAGGTGTGCTGGGACACATCTGCTTGGAAAGATGAATACCATGTCTGAAGGGTATTAATCCCCTCTTAGAGTTTTCATACTAAACCTCTTTAGTACTTTCTCTATGTACATCTTCTGTGAAAGTCCTAGCATCCTATTCGGTCTATCCCTATAGACCTTAATTCCTAGAATAAAGGATGCTTCACCTAGGTCTTTCATGGAGAATTCCTTGGACAACCACATCTTGACTGATGTCAACATGGGAATATCATTCCCAATAAGGAGGATGTCATCCACGTACAATACGAGGAAGACAACAGTGCTCCCACTGACCCTTTTGAAAACACATGGTTTCTCTTCATTTTTGATAAAACCAAACATTTTGATCACATCATTGAAACGAGTGTTCCAGCTCCGAGATGCTTGCTTAAGTCCATATATGGACCTTTGTAGCTTGCAAACCTTGTGATCAGCATTACTGGATGTGAAACCTAGCAGCTGTTCCATATAGATATCTTCCTCAGGATATCCATTTAGGAATGCCATTTTCACATCCATTTGCCATATTTCATAATTGAAATAGGTTGCAACAGCAAGCAATGTGCGGATGGATTTTAGCTTAGCTACTGGGAAAAGGTATCCTGATAGTCTATGCCTTCACGTTGACTATAACCTTTTGTCACTAATCTAGCCTTGAATGTCTCCACATTCCCATCTGCACCAATCTTTCTCTTGAAGATCCATTTACATCCAATAGGTACTATACCTTCTGGTGGATCTACCAAGGTCCAGACTTGGTTCGAGTGCATCGAGTCAATTTCTGACTGCATTGCCTCTAGCCATTTCTTGGAGTCGATATCTGATATCGCCTCGTTGTAGGTTTTGGGATCATCACCATGAGCACCATTACCTACGAGGAAATTTTCTCTACATCCTTTGAAACAATACCTAAGTATCTTTCAGGGGGACGGGAAACTCTTTCCGATCTACGAGGTGGAGGAGGTAGTGTTCTTATTGGCTCAACTTGATTTGGTTCCACTTGGTCCTTAGCTCGTTCTGCTTGTGAGACTTTCTCATCAAGCTTGATCTATTTTCCAATGTCGCTATCTTGAATAAACTATTTTTCAAGAAATATGGCATGTCGATCACAATCACATGTGGTCTTCTGGAATGTAGAAATAGTATCCTAATGACTCTTTAGGAATATCCTTGAATCTTCTGAAGGACCTAAACTCTAACTTGTCCGCTTGTTGTCTTTTGACATGAGCCGGACAACCCCAAATTCTGAGATGACTCAGACTTGTTTCTTACCGTGCCATATCTCATACGGTGTGGTAGGAACGGTTTTAGAGGGAACCCTATTCAGTAGATAGATTAAGTTAACAATGAGTGTCCCCAAAAAAATAGGGAGGTTTGTGAAGTCATCATGGATCGAACCATATCTAATAGAGTCCGATTTCTCTGTTCTGAAACCCGTTGAGTTGAGGTTTCCTGGTGGAGTCCATGAGAACTATGCCATTATCCTTGAGATAGTTAGGAATTCTCTGCTAAGTATTCACCTCCTCGATCTGATCGAAGAAACTTAATGGGTTTTCTTTTGTTTTTCTACTTCATGTCTGATTCTTTAACTTTTCAAAGCTTCAATATGTATCATAAATAACACATACCATACCTAGACAGATCATCGATAAGAGTAATGAAGTAGACACAAAATGGCCTCATACGAGCACATCAAAATGGGCTGCAACATTGTATTACTAGGGCAAGATATCTGTGGCCCTCTCCCCATGTCCAACAAGAAGGTTTGTATTTTGCCTTGAAACAGGATTCACAAGATTGGATACGCTCAGAAGTCAATGGATCTCAATAGCCATTTTTCTCCAATTTGTTCCGATATCTTCTGCTTATACCTAATCTCAAGTGCCATAGAAGTATCTGTCATTTTAAGACTATCCTAGGTTCATTTGGCATTCACGTTTTTCTCGATAGTTAGAACAGGTACTCATATGTAGCTGATAAAGACCATAATAGAAACATTTGCAATTTTATTTCTTTCAAAGAATTTACAATGGTCCTTAAAAGGGTGATCACATAACTCTTGTGCAAGCATGGTAAAAAGAAATCAAAATTCCATGCTGCTCATGCACAAAATAAAGTCTTGTACAAACTAAGTTCTAATAACCAGATGGTAATCGAAAGAGGTATTGTTCCGACAGGCTACGCAACACTCTTGCTCATTACCAATACGCTATAGGATCATTCTCCATCCCCAGCCTCCCTGCTATCCTCAGACCCTATATATGAACGTGCCAGATGAGCACTAGAACCAAATTTCAAGTACCCAACTGGAATGCAGAAGAAACCGTAAGTTAGACTCAATAACGAGCATACCCATCCAGAAGGACTCTTTTCTTGTTCTTCAGTGTGGCTAGTACAGTAGGATTCCGCTTCCAATGCCGTCGCTTATGTTGCAATGGAAACACTTTCCTTTGCCACAATCGGCCTTTTTCTTCAGTTAAT